>JACXGM010015263.1:0-21436 GCA_016801145.1 Umbra pygmaea | reverse complement strand
CTCTTCAGTGTAGACCTCTACAGACCAGACCTATACAGACCAGACCTTTACAGTGTATCCCTCTACAGACCAGACCTCTACAGACCAGACCTCTACAGTGTAGACCTCTACAGACCAGACCTCTACAGTGTAGACCTCTACAGACCAGATCTCTACAGTGTAGACCTCAACAGACCAGATCTCTTCAGTGTAGACCTCTACAGACCAGACCAATACAGACCAGACTTTTACAGTGTAGACCTCTACAGACCAGACCTCTACAGTGAAGACCTCTGAGACAAGTCTCACAATAGCGATCATGAAGAAAATAAGATCCCACCTATGACATCAGGGCAACCTAAGACAGGCGCAGCCATGCATCTGGCCACACCACTGACTACAATGAAACCATATGCATCTACAATATGTACACATTGGTACAGTGTAATGAATGTCCTACTTGGGTCATGGTCCCATGCTTACAGCTCTGAGTGTATTTGGGCATGCATGGCTTCAAGCAGCCTCCTCAGAATGACATCTGAGCTAACTTAAACCCACAATATGTAGTTTTGGCCGCAAGGGGTCTCTCAATCAAAACCATGATCAAAACAATAGCAAAAGATGTACTTGGATGACGTCGGGAAGTAGCGTGGGATACTATTGGAGGATCATGGGTTTTGTTATCGTCGTAAATGACAACCGTAATGTATTGTTAATATATGATATCTTTATTCGCGTTATGTTTGGCGGTTCCCTGGAACTTAGCGCAACTAGAGCAGTCAAAGGTTATATGACACCATTGACGGAAGACAAAATGAAATATTCGGTGTCTTGGAATTATATTACACATTTCTCTGGGTTTGAAACTGTGTGTGTGTTTCTATGCAGACAGTCTTGCCGTAGCCTAATGATACATGGGGATAACCTAAATGTGGTAAGCCCATCCTGAATGGACTAGTACTTATATGGTCATAAAAAACCGAACGTGCACATACCTCTTTCATTAACCACCACCTTATCTGTGCCCCCCTTGTTCTCTCCTCAACTATTTCAAGTTCAGATTTTTTTGTTGTCCAGTGGCACTGGTTTTTCCCTTGGGAACCGCCTCATTCAGTTCCACGATTGGTCTAGATAGTAAAGATTATTATACGATTGGCTGAGAAAAACTGAGAGGGCGGGCACATACGATATAGGACCCTCCTCCGCTGGACCGCACCCCGACTGACTACCCAAAGAGTGAATTGAACTAGCGAGTGGAAGAGGGAGGGAAAAGAAAAGAGGAGAACAAGTATAGAGCGAGAGAAAGAGGAAGCTAACATTGTAGTTTGATTCAAACCATCGGCGAGGCTGCTGTCGACTGTAAGGAGTTTGTTTCGCGGCGACACCTTGACCGACTCAGCCACCGGTTGTAGCTAGACATCTCTATAAGCGTCTGCATCTCAACAGCAGGTAATACTAGTGATTTTCTCTGGTTATTGGTTCTTCATACTTTCTTTTCTAGCAAACAATAAGCCAGTGTGCCTAATCAGGAAGAGCTCGAACTGCAACTTCATCACCTTAATGGATGGAATCTTAAACAACCAGCTTTATTACAGAGCTAGTTATTGTAAACTTTTCAAATTGCAATTGTATCAACTTTTGTTTGCATAACTTCATTGAAACAATTTAGGTGGATGGTATGTAGTTGCATTGTAACACGTACGTTGACAGAACAAAATTGTATCAGGGGTTAAAGTAGCAATGGCGAGGAAAAGACGTAGCAAGTGTGCTACTAACATGGTAGCGAGTACAGGAAGTGATTCGCATGAATGAGTTGCAAATAAAGGAGGGAATGAAAAGTGTCACCAAAAGAAAGGAGTGAATCAAAGACCGAAGTTCGGCCCTGTGGATGCCACAGAAGTGTTTATTCCAGCGTGGATACATTTTTGTGACGGGTTGTATAGTTGAGGTCTTGCTGTGTGTGGCCGGACCTGGAGGGATGTTGCTGAATTACGTCACTCTTTGGTTATTGCAGGGGCCGAAAACCCTGGCCCTGGACTCTAGTTTATGTCTTGTTTAATTAACTAACCAATAAGACCAGCTGTGTTGAATTTAGCCACTCACTTAACCGATCAAATCTATTGCGAAATTGAGCCAACCACATTAGTCAGAAATACTAACCGGGACAGAATCACTGCTCGATACGTATCAGTAGTGGAATTGCAATTTACAGTAATATTATGTCCCATTACTCAATGAATATTCTCATTTACAGTAGGATAAATATTTTTTACTGCTCTTCCTGTAATTTGCATTACCCTACCAAGGCAGCATACACTTATAATAGTTCCAAGTTTACATGTATGAAAACATGACAATGAGTGAAAACAATGTATAGTTAAGAGTTGACAACAGCCACATAAAGAATCTATTGCCTGAATAATTAAAAACTGGTTTCATATATTGCATACATTTCCAACTTTTATACTGGTTGATACCTATATGTATGCTTAGATTGCTCACAATCTTGGGTTTAAAATGAGAGGATACATTTTAATAATGCTTTGTAAAATTGTCCATTATGATAGGGCAACAGCAAAAGTAAATATTTTTTTTTCTCCATGATTGTGCAGAGTTGGTAAAAGGCATAAAATATTGTGTGCAAAAGCATCTGTATGTATTTGGACAAATAAGCTTTTCGCAGTAGGCATAGTTAAAATTGTGTTTTCAGACATTCAAGTTATACTATTGCACCAGTCTAAATAAAATGTGCTTTGTTAGGCATTTGTATTTAACTGTTTTATGTTGTGAGATTAGCCTATAGACCACAGCGGTGCATAAGAAAGAAATTCGCTCACAAGAATGTACTCAAACACTGATTTCAATTATTTTCACTATTGGGTGTCACAATTGACAGTTGATGGGTAAAACACTTTTTTTTCCATTTAAGTATTTATTTATAGTGTAATAATAGACAGCTACATATAGATCAGTTTTAAATCATTAACAAAAGGGACCAGTTTAAAATGTCTGGAGAAAGATGACCTAGTCTGTTAATAGCAGAGGTTAGGCTATATATTGGAGGTAGGATCATTTAGAGGTTGGCTACACAGTTTTGTACCCAGGTAATGGTAGTTGGAGAGAGATTAAACCATACAGATGTGTATGTATATTAATGTTGTTTACTGTTACTTTGTGGTGAAGGGGGGTAACCTCGGAAAGAGGAATATGCTAAAAAAAAAAAAGAAGGGCAGGGATAGGAAAAGTGTATAAGCAGTGTAAGTAGATGGACCAAATCCACTGAGATTAAGGCTGAATTTTCCCCTAAAAAAAGATTTACTGTAAATTGTGCATCTTTCTCCAGTCAGCTTGGGCCTTTCTATAGTTGTTATAGGACCGGGACTGAGTCTAAGCCAGATCGGTGTCTGTTCTTACTGCACGCCAGATTGGTGTCTGTTCTTACTGCATGCCGGCCGGTGTCTGTTCTTACTGCACGCCGGCCGGTGTCTGTTCTTACTGCACGCCGGCCGGTGTCTGTTCTTACTGCACGCCGGCCGGTGTCTGTTTTTAAGAAAACATTATGGAATGGCAAGTACATTACCCTTTCATACAACTGTGGTCTCCAATTCATCTGTAAAGTAGATCCATATAAAATCAATAACATGTTGCATTATTCTGTTCATTTTTTTTTAGTTTTTCCATGTTTCTGTTAGTGTTCAGGTTTTATATCACACAGTTCAAGGTGCTTATTGCGCAATGGTGGTTAATAAAACAAATATAGGCTTTCTACTGCACAGCTAGCAACAGGCTGTTTCTCTGTTTTTAGTAGCGCAGTTGCTAATTGCTACATAATGGTAGATGTATCCTGCTCACAACAATGGACATTCTATTTGCCTCTTAAGAAAGTTCCAGGTAATGTCACTCGTGCATTCTGTCCATGTTTTGGTTTAATCCGAGGTACATGAATGCATTTAGGTGATTTATTAGGTTTATACACCTTAGAATGTTGTTGAATTTGGTTTTCTTGGTACATTGGCAACATGCAATTTATGAGCAGATAATGCAAGTTTATATTGTGTTGCTTTGCCAAGATATGGTTCCACACTTGCATGATAAATTTAATTAAAGGAGTTGATGTAAAATATAATCAACTTACCATGCGCTGATTGGTGAACAATTTGGCAAGCACTACACAATCCAACTCCCATGCTTGCTTTTTCATTTTTAACACCTACGCTAGAGCTTTTCAGTTTTCTGTACTGACTTTAAAAGTATACACTAAAAAACCTGCTGCATTTTCTAATATATGCATCAGTTGCTAACAAACAGGTTTTTTACTCTTCTGCAAGTCCGCTTGTTTGTACAACCTAAACAATACAAATACAAATATCATATTTCCTACCCAATCTTCATGACTTTATATACTTTAGGACTTCATAGATAACTTTGTTGTCTTGCTCTTTATCTTAGCCAGGTTGCTGTTGCAAATGAGAAACTGTTCTCAATGTTGCCCACCTGGTTAAATAGAAATAATCAGAGACAAATTTGAAAGACCGGTAAAAATGTGTGAATAGCAGTTGGTGTGACGTGAACCCATGCTGCAGTGTTTTGTGTTTAGGGGATGCGTCAGTTAAACTGCTTGACCACCAGTCTGAGCCACAATTATTTTTAGCATTCCATCTTGGTCTAGTGAATGTGAGTTAAGATTCTAGAACTCTCACAAGTTATATTGTCTAATCGTGCACCTTTGATTCTTTATACATCAAGTGCCAGGCCCCTTTCTATTTTAACGCACCTTGTCCCCTACAGTAGCTTGAAACCCAAAATACAAAATTGGTATTACAATAACACAATGTTGGTTCCTTTCAATGCTGTCATTTCCTGTTTGTATTCTCATTGCCCTGAACTATGAAAAACATTCAACATTGTTAATTGACAAGGCAATTGTAAATTTTTGCTATTATGATTATTTAACATTTTGATGACCAGGTGAATGTCAACTTCTTTACCATACTTGTGGACATCCATTTTAGACCATTGCATGCTCTGGCAATTGTAGACCTTGTGATCAGAAACATTATGTTGAAAAGCCTCCAATACCACCCAAGTACAACCCTTTTCCTACCTTAAAAGCTTTTTTGTCATTGTGCAGATATGTGAATTTTGTCAAAGATATTGTCATTCAAAATTGAATCGGCATCACTTCTAGTTAATTTTGTCCTGTGTTTATATGTTCATGCGGAAACTGCCTTGTTCTTTGCAGGGAAATAATAAAAACAAATTTCACTGGAAATAAAAAGATAATTACATTTTGAATGACTGTGTATTTTTTCTATGGGGTGAGTTGTTTAAGACTGATTTCAAAATAAAAAATTTTCGACATCTTCATAATTGCAGTTAGTTCAAGAATAGGGCTTTAGGGTGGGCGAAATGAACTAAGTCATCACGGTTTTTTCCACTGTCTGGATGATAGTTACGTAATTTCACAATATAGTGAGCCACCAGAACTCACTTCATTGTCATTGCTCAATGAACAGTCTCTGATTTTTAGGGAGGCACTGATAACATGTTTTCATTGCCGATTCTGAGGGCAGAACTTTGAGTCTCTAGCTAGTGTTCGGATATCCGTTAGCGTAAGCTAGCTTGCTTAATTTTCTCCACTGTCACCCCTTGACTCTGATCTTTGCAAAGCAAATGTTTCAAGGAGCAACACTGGATAAGACTGAAATGGCTAGCTAAAATTAACTACCGTTTAACGCTAGCTAGCTCCTGCTCCTACTTTGGGGCCATAAATGGTAAACCATTCCCATTGGTCTACTACGTTACGTTGCCATGTAGTGTTTTTTTGAAAGGGGAGCAAATGAAAATGCCTTTGGAAAAGCAGCTCTCCTGGCAAAAAAGACTCCTTTGGCACCAACTTGCTTTTGTTTCTATGATGAACCTGATTAGCAGAAAGGGCTCGTTGCTGCCCCCATCATCCTTCAGTGAAATTGCAGGAGTATCAAGGTTTGTTGTGTTAAAGCTTTGTCCTTCCCAAGGCTTTCCTGACTTACTTTCTCTGGGATGAGAACCTTGAACCGAACCATAGCGTTGTCCTGTCAGCGAGGACGTCAAGTCGTCGGCCAATGAAGATCATAATAAAAAGCTGTGACTTCCTTATTATTTTAGCATTGGTGGCTCACCACTGATAACATTGTCACCATTTCAAGGGTTTGGATTATTTTTTATATAGAGAACATTTCTGTGAATACAGAGGTATTGTGCAAGATTTTAGGAAAGAAGCCCTTTTTCTATTACCTCATGGATACTTTCCTGCCTACATGCAGTTAAAGGGAAGTTGCTAACCAGCTTCTGCACAGTGACTAAGTTTATTGCAATCGCTTAGTAAAATGCCTTGTGAAACTACTGTAAACCTAAATCAAGCAGCATGTAGAAATAAATGTAAAATAGAGGATTTCACCTGACTGGGCATATAGAAAATGGGCTTAGGTACCAAAACGTCTCAGTGCATGTGACAAATGTATAACGTACATTAGTAACAGAGCAAGCAGTGACAGGATTCTACAAGCATACAGGCACTGCTTGCTTCTTGTCGACCTACAGTGCGACTGCGCAATATATTTAATTCCAACTCATTTGAACCATTTTCTCCTAACATTCCTCCCTGTCAATTCTGAGTTACGGTTGAACGAAGTGATTGAATCGCTTCAATTCAGTTGTAGCTGCCAAACCTGATCTGTCAAAGTGCCCTGCTGTCAGTCTCCATCTAGGACTATGCTAGTATTTTTGCTTTCTTTTCTTTGCTTCTTTTTACCACTCCTACCACTCTGTCCATTTCTTCTTCCTCTCCATAGTGCCTGTCTGGGGCCCCAACACATCTCTCCTCTCTCCCCCCCCCCCCAGAGCACACCTGTTGGCTTCCTGTGAATGCAACAATGGCAGGAAATGAGCGCTCTGTGCCTGGGATTCCAAACAAACAAAGCTGGCTCCAACTTCCCTTCCTTTTTTTCTATTTTGGCAATGCCTCTTGGTTTACAATCTAGGCTAGGTCTATACTCTTTAGTAGGATGAGATCACCATGCTCCATGTGCCCCCTGAAAATCCTACCTGATTATGTAACGTTCTGTTGAAGCTGGCAGAAGTCTGGCACACAAAGGTATCATCTGCCTGTGTCTGTTCCCTGGAGTGACTAGAACTATTTTCTTTAGGCCTGTTGGTGCGCGTGACGTCGAGGGGAGATAGGACTGGTTGTATTTTAAATAAATAATATTTAAAAAAAAACAGGCTAATAGTTCCAGGTCTTCACAGGCAAATGTGTGGGTGGGGAAAGCAGTTTTGCCATGTCAGAGAATAGACTTTGTACAGGGTTGGGTGTGTGATCTGCACAGCGTGTGTGTGTGTGTGTGTGTGTTCAGTTGATACTTGGCCTATGCCCAACACATTCAACATGAACACTGTTTCAAGCTGAACTTTGAGTCCCCCTCTACATGTCCCCTTTAATCCTACTGAATATTTCACTCTCATGTTCCTCGAAAGGCCGATTGTGCACCTATAACCCTAACTAGTACGAAGTGCTTGAGTTCATTGTCCCTTCAATGGGTACTTGAAGCTGTCTTCATGTAGCCCAGGCTGTTAAGTGTCAAAGGGAGTGTCATACTGTAGTAGATAAGACTGTTATTTAGGGGAGGATGAGTAACAGCTATGCCTAACAGTAGAAGGGGAGGTGATAATTGTAGGTTAAGAGAAGGAATGGGCATTGGAGGGATCTGTTCACTGTCAGATGTACTGTTAATGTTCTGTGTTGGAATTTGTTGCAGAGAAAGTATGACTCGACATTCTTTAGTCTCTTAAACTATTTCACATCCATTATAAGGCTTGTATAACCATTGGGTCAAATAACCAGGGCACTTTCACTTGTTCAGCAAACTTGTGAAAGTCATGCTGGGTTGAAAGTCATACCGGTTGTTCCAGGAACAGCTGTTATACGATCTAAAGGATATTGTTCACTTTGTGTGATGCTGTGAACTTGCTTAGATTTCAGAACTACAGTAACATCTCATGGGTCATGATTTTTTTATTTGTATCTTTCATCCTTCGTTGTGGCATGTGGAAAAATATACGGATCTGTCATGGATTGTGGTTAGTTTCCATCACTTAATTTACTACACATTCCGCAAAGTTGCTCAACGGAATGCAGGGAACATTTTGTTTCAGCAGTCTCTCCTGGCGCACTCAACAAGAATTCACACAACGAAGTTCCACCAATGGCCAAATAGTTTTCCGTCTTTGTCATTTCCCTTCCTTTCCCTCTCCCAGAGATGGTGTCTGAGTTTATAATATACTTGAAAAACTGTCCAACTCTCGTGCCCTTTGGCCTTGGCCGAGGCTTTACATGCTTACCAGACTGACCATGTCGCACTGGACCCAGCAAGGGGACATCTGAGGATGTGAAGAGGGACGGCCATTGGAGGATGTGAGAAGATGGGAGGATGTATCGACCGTTCTATTAATATTCCACTCAAATGAGCCGTACACCATGTCTAGTTTGCCACAGCTGTTTTAAGTCTTTCTGGCGTGAATGATGGAATCGCAGGCGTACTGCACATGGACAGGCTTTAAATGGAGCTTTTGGTCTCAGGCTGATGACATGGGAGGATCAAGAATCTTGACTGTTCCAGCTACCAAGCATGTCCCTGGGTTATGTGGAGCAGTGGGTTCCTTATGCTGGAGGAGAATGAGTGGAGAAAAGAGGGATGGCTCTGATCATCCATGCCATAGCTATTAATGAGTAGGCCAGATGTTGACAAAGGGACTTACAAGGGTGACTCTTCCTTAGACCTCCCACTGGCTTCCGTGTCATTTCCTCCCTTTGTGGCCAAGTTATCTCTCTGATAACTTATCTAAAACCAGCATTGCTGTTTGTCCTATTTTTTTTAACCCCAGGGTTTATCTCTCTGTTGTAGAGCATTTCTGACTATTAGTTATGTTTTTTGGAGAATACAGGAGCTAATTGATTTGGTTTCCTTGGCCCTCATTTATCAAACGTGCATAGAAACCAGTGTAGATTTGAGCGCAGAAATCATCTTACGACGAGACTCGTGTGATTTACAAAACTTTCGTATCACTCCAATTCCAGCGTATGAATGAGCGGCTGTTGATTTATCAGACGGTTGAATACTATCGTAATTTAAATAACACGCACAAATATGGATTGATTAGAGTTAGAATTTACAACATGGATAAGCGAAATCCGGCAAAGAAAAGGATTTTCTCTGAGATAAAATAAAGACGCTCAGGTCTCAGGTGCAGGCCACCGGGCTACCATATTCAGAACAAAAATCCTGGCATCACATAAGATCTGAACGTTGATTGAATTAAAGTTTTTGCGATTGATAAATGCGTAATCATTCATGGATGGGGCCTAAAGACGCAGTACAATCAATCGCCCAATTCGCCCCAATTGAAAACCCAGCAATCTCATAATTGTATTTTAATCATAGTTTGAATATACCAGGCAGAAAGGGACTTCATAGCTGCTAAAACTGCTGGCTATACTTCGACTTTTGTTGGCTGTGATATATACCAGACCTGTCCCTGATCTCCCGCTGAAAGGTCCCAATGTAGAGAGCGCAAATTAAGGTCCTCCAGATCTGCCATCGCTTCGACTACAGGACTGCCAAAGCGCTTGTTTAAATATATATATTATTTGATTCAATTTGTTGTTTGCCTAATTTCTGCCATCATGTGAAAGGGAAAAAATAAACCACTTAATAGCAATGTGCCGTATATAATTAATTCGTAATTCTGAAATGTAATTTGCAATATGGGGTAGTTGCGATGCAGACATTCATCAATGATTGCTGGTTCAACAATTCACTGAACCGGGTGGTTATACCATGAACACCGCTAGTCACACTAGAGAATTTGCGTACACGAAGTCAGACCAGACGTGAGATTTTATCGCAGCATACGATCACGTTCAAATTGATAAATCCCTTGCCTTGCGTAGGAATCGGCCTGTTTTAGGTCGTACGCACGTTTCATAAATGAACAGTATCTGCTGTGGCCAAAAATGGACCTCCTACATCACTGGTTTCAAACTGATTCCATGGAGGGCTGAGTGTCTGCAGGTTCACTCTTCGTACTTGATTCATGAATTGGTTCACCTATTGGTTAGGATCTCCCTTCACCTGGTTGTATAGATCTTGAATAAACTAAATAATATTTTAAACCTCCCATTTTGGCCTGGATGTGTAACATATGTCTTATGTACTATAATAAGATTATAATATTATTATTTATTAATATTGTACATAATCTCTTATGTTGTATCACCTCAGCCATGATGTTCCAAGTAGAATCATCCCTGTACATGGTTGACTCCTTGGAGATCAGACATGGTAACATGCATCATGCCTGTAGTTGGCCTATGTTAGTCTGTCACAGCAACTGACTATCACACTAGGTTGGCTTTCACCTTTTTCTTTAATGTAGAGCACCTTCTAGTACAATTACTATAAAAAGAATAGATGTGGTTGTAAATTTAGCCCTGTGCTGCTCTCAAGAGATGTACGGAGGGGTTGAAAGTGTGTCACTAATCTGTGTCAAGAAGACGTGTTTGTGGGACAGCAGCGGAATGGGCCTTCACTGTCCCCTGGCCCCTTTATAATCACTGCTCTCCTTTTTGAAGTCCCATTTTGTCGTTCTTGAAATATGAAAGATTTTATCTTGCTGTCCTTCTGGCTTATCCATGTCTCACTTGTAAACGACGTGAGCTAAAGCCTGTTCCCTCTGGCCTCAGCCTACCTCCCCTCAGCAGATGGCCTTAGTATGTTTCAGATGTTTTCATGTAGGCTACACAGATTTGCTTTCTTGCTGCACAACTTCACATTAGCCTGGCTGACACTAACAATCAACACCAGAGCTATGGGTGGGTTTACAATATACCGTACTCCCTAAAGCTTGTTTTTGCCAAACAGGAAAACAGTCCAGTAGGCCCTTTGCAGTGAGGATTTAGAAGCTCTAGTCGGTCACTGAACTGATAACCAACTTAAGTTCCTTGTGGTGTGGTTGCCTGTTAGACGGATGTTGCTGATGGACCACTGGCTTCACTGCACACCGTTGAAATATTGGGCTGTACAGTTGGTGGGTATGTTACCAAGGCTAGCTGCATTTGTGTTGTGAATGTTTAACCACCTGAAGGTAAACTGTCCCAGTGATTGAAGTAACGGCAGAAAGACTGGAGAGATTTCGGAGTAGGAGGGGAAATTGTGGAATTTCTTTGGTCTCTAAGTCTGATAACGGTTCGGAATTGCAGGAATGTGACCCTGGAAGACTGGATAAACAGAGGAGAGGTGGGAGGCAGAGATGGACGGGGCGAGAGGGCGTCTGGAGCCAACAGAGGGTTTGGGCTAGATTAATTTGAGGAGTACCTCAGTCTATGGCAGGAAACAGGGTAGGAGGGAGGGGTGTCAGAGTTGAGGAAGGGAGGGTGTAGAGATGGAAGTCAGCTGGAGTACTTTCTGTTCAGGGTTGTGGGGGGCGTGAGAAGGGTTCCCTGCTTCACGGTGGTTCTAGCTTCCAACATGGTTAATGTGCCCCCCCCAAAATGGACCCTCAGGTTTACTGATGCTCATAAACAAATGTCTGAGACTAAAACTTGACCACACCAGGAATTACATGAACATTTTTCAAACAAAAAAGTTTTCAACATACTCGTTTTGTTCTTGTTATTCGATCTATTGATGGTTTTGTTGGACTGCCTCTGGCTAAGTACCTTATCTGAGGTGATAATGTGGCGTTTTAATACACTTGACACACTGCACTCAATATTTGTTGAAGCATTAAGGAAGTGTCACGTAGATAAAGCACAAGCCTGGGTTGTCCTGGATGGAGGAACTCCAGTAAAAAGTAAAAATGGCTGAATTGACAGACTGCACCAACATCTGCATGCTAGCTCGTTGTATTCATCCACAGTTTGTGGTATATTATATGATTTAATCAAGGCCAGAACTACCACCCCCATAGCCAGTTAATATCCTGCACTATATCACTAGAAACTGAAGCTAAACTGTAAGCCAAGGAGGCCATAGTGTTAAGTTATCTGTATGGACAGAATGTTCATCAGCACACTTCAGTTTAGTAGTTGTCTAGATAATAATTAAAGGTGCACTGTGTATATATTTGTGCAGTGAAAATGGACTACACTGCTTGGGGTGCAGATGGCTCAGTGGTTAGAGAGGCAGACTTGTAGTCAGAAGGTTGCCAGTTCAATTCCCAGCTGTGCCAAATGTCGTTGGAGCAATTTTGGGAAAGACACTTTCCCGTAATTGCTCCCAGGTCATTGCTCTAAATAAGAACTTGTTTTTGGTCAACTTACCTGGCTAAATAAAGGAAAGAAGAGAACATGTACTGCTTCCACAGTGTTTGTCATTGCCTGTCCATCTTTGATATAAATTAAGCATTTTAGACCACATTTTGTGTGTGTACCAAGGGACTGCTAGTGTTAAGTCATTATCCCATATAAGTCAAGATATACACTTTACAGCATTTGTAAGCTGGCCACTTGAAAGCGAAAGTACGGTAGTTCTGAAGTTATGGCACGTTTTAACAAAACTATTACATGCACAGCATTAGTATAGAACTGCCACACCCATTGGCTAGCCAGACTACTTTAGTAACTATCTAAAAGGCTATTAAGCTAATACTGCAAGGCTTTCCGTATTAGCTAATTGTTTATGCAATTGCATAACTCAATGAAGATTGATTGGTTTACCATGCTTGCTTTGAAAAAGTATAGCCAGGCAGCTACAAACGTTTATTGGCAAAACAATAATAAAATAAGTAGAATCTTGGAAAGAGACCATATCAACTTTGCTCAATTCTAAATTTTCAGGACCAGAACTGTGAAATGGGTATGCCTGTAATACCAAGTGTATTGAGGTGTAGCTTTTTCAGAGATGTCTATATACATCCCCTTACCTTAGCCTTTGTGTTTTGATAGACTACACTACGCAAAGAGTTGAGTCACTTAATAACTTTGACATTGTACAGCAGCTAAACAACTAATTATCCTACTTCATATCAATACAACGGGCACCTTGGGGGTCCGCTTGCCATAGTGGGCTAAGTCGCTGCATTGCACGACAGTCTACGTCACGATAGTAGTCAAGGGTTCTAGCCTGACTACAGGTTCTGACTTTCCCTGGACCTCCTGCACAAGGCAGCGCAAATTGGCATAGCTCTGCCCGGGATTTGTGTTAAATGAAGTCTGATTATCTATCCTGCCCAGTTGTTCTCCAGCGACTCCTGACCAGAGTGGGGTGGAAGGGTTGAGGAGAAGGTGTGTGGAAGGGTTGAGGAGAAGGTGTGTGGAAGGGTTGAGGAGAAGGTGTGTGGAAGGGTTGAGGAGAAGGTGTGTGGTGTGTGTGGTGTGTGTGTGGTGTGTGTGTGGTGTGTGTGTGGTGTGTGTGGTGTGTGTGGTGTGTGTGGTGTGTGTGGTGTGTGTGGTGTGTGTGGTGTGTGTGGTGTGTGTGGTGTGTGTGGTGTGTGTGTGTTACAGCGTCATGTAAACAAAACACAGGCAGTTGTAAACTGTAAATTTCTGTTTGTCCCCTTGGGAGTAAAGGACCTCTTAAACTTCTGACTCTGGCATTAGGAGGAAAAGCAATGCATTCCTGTTTGGTTAGAATGATTTTACTTTCATGAGGATGGCTGGAGCTACATTCCCATAGGAAACACTGCATGTTCAGATGTTTACCTTCCTTTTTTTTCTGTACATCTCTAAGCATTGGCTGGTTATGCAACACCCATCTCTTGCTCTGTCGTATTCTGGTAATTCTGGTCTTATTTTTAAATGGCCCACACTTGAAAGGGTTTTGGTTTTGAGGTGTGCAAATGAAAATCATGTTTGTGCATGCGAGTGATGTCGCTCACCTGTACTTTTGTGGATGGATTTCCCACGATAAGCTTTGTAGAAAAACATTTGAGGCCAAATAATATGGTTAGTCCTGGTAAGTCTGTTTTCATGGGATATTAAGACTTGATGTCCCATGGGTGTTGTCTGTAATCTGTACTTTTGAACCTCTCTCCTGCAAATGCTCGTTTTGCACATTGGAGGTTCGTTGGCCCTCATTATGCAAAGCACTCAATTACCCTCCCACTCACCTTGTCCTCGTCCCTAGAAAACCAACTTTGAGAGTGCAAATCTCCTTGGTGTGCAATGAACAAAGCCGTTCCAAAAACCACATTTTTGGTTGTTGAAACGGTCGGCACATGTTGTGAATTACCACATGTGAGTTTAACGGCTTTATGACTCACTGTAAGTCCCACTGCCTCAGCAACTAAGCAGAGCGGCCTGTTGTGTGATTAGCATCTGTAGCCGGTGCCAGGAACATCACTCTGTTACCATTTACTGTTTCATGTCGACCTGACCCGACCCGTGCGAATCCTGTTTGGAGAGAGAAACGTGGGTTACCCCTACTTTTCTCAGGTTTGGAAACATTTTGTGTTCAGACCTCTCAAAGGCGTTAAGTTACCTTAAACGCATCCAACGTTTTGGGTTGTGGCCCTTTAGCACTGATCCATTCTATTGAAGTTAATGTGATGGTGTTACTAGGGGAAATGAAATGCTATGTCCATTATGCACATTTTAGTTTTGGGTATAGATAAAAGATAATTCTTTAAATATTTATTTATTTATTTATTTATTTATTTTTAAATCTGTGAGCTTACAGGAGTGTGCCGTGTTGACCTTCGTTTCCTTACAGCTAATTGATTTTTTAGACCTAACCAGATTCTTGTCTCTTTCTCCACAGCAACCATGGCGACGGATGCAGACAAGTTTTTGTACGTTGATCGCAATATGATCAACAACCCCCTGGCGCAGGCCGACTGGGCCACCAAGAAGCTGGTGTGGGTGCCGTCAGAGCGGCTGGGCTTCGAAGCGGGCACTGTGAAGGAGGAGCGCGGCGACGAGTGCACGGTGGAACTGGCAGACTCTGGCAAGAAGGTGAAGGTGAACAAGGACGACATCCAGAAGATGAACCCGCCCAAGTTCAGCAAGGTGGAGGACATGGCTGAGCTCACCTGCCTGAACGAAGCCTCCGTGCTGCACAACCTCAAGGAGAGATATTACTCTGGCCTCATCTACGTGAGTAGTGATCACCAGTCTGAAGCACATGTCCTTGTCCTGTAGAACAAGATGCAGAACATTGAAAACAGGCGGCTCCGTGCCATAGGCTCGAGTCATACATGGCACGTTGGAGGACCTCCTCATAGTTTGATGCAGCTGGCAATCATTATTGTTCATGCTGATGTCAATACTCTGGTCTTTAAAATATGTTTTTAAGCTCTGCCTAGTCCTGGTTTCAGAAAGGAGAGTCCCTCCATGCAGTCTAATTAGCCCATTGAGTCCACATTGTCACCATGAAGGAAAGGCTGTCATCTGTGTGATCAGTTCTCCATTTGTCTCAGCCCCCTCCCTCTACTCCGTCTTGCTGTAAACAGGAAGTTGTAGGGAACAATGCTATCCTAACGCGGAGGGGGGTTGTGACGGAGGAGTGTAAAGCCCCTCTGTTCCATGTAGTGCTGGATATGATTGGATATAGATTTTAAGTTGAGCTAATTGTTGCCCGTAATTAATGAATACAATTTTCCCAAGTTGGGAGTGAAGTGGCGCGGCTGCCCTGGGTTCTGACCCGGTCACGTCAACCACCCTGGCGCTCTTGAGGTTTGGGCACTGCCTGGTTGAGTGGTCCTGAACTGGGTATTCTGAGGGGACTTCTCATGGGAGTGGCAGAGATCGGTGCCAGACCAGAACCATCAGGAGAGCACCGGAATGTGGCTGAGCAGGAAATACAGAACTGGAGATGTTCCAGGAGGAGGGAAGGCTTTCAAGGGGTATATGGGAAACTATCTGTGCGATAACACAGTTTGCTGCAGTGGCTTGGTGATTGTGCAACATCAGTAATCTAACCCAGCTTTCTGCTGTGGTCGGAACCGTGGGGTGGGGTGGAAGTGCTGATGTTTACAAGAGACTTCAAGAGGTTCGAGAGTAATGTTTGTTATGATGTCCTCAATGTGTTTTATTTTGAAACATCTGCCCGGTCTGAACATAAAGATGTCATGCATTCCATTTAAGCAATATCCCTCTAGATTGAAGCTTAACATTTAGAATTTGCTTACCTCTCAGTGTTCTTGGTTAATGCCAATGATGGAGAACATCTTCTCTCGTAACAATTAGCGTCTCTCTGTTTCAGACATACTCTGGACTCTTCTGTGTGGTTATTAACCCCTATAAAAATCTGCCCATCTACTCCGAAGAGATAGTGGAAATGTATAAGGGCAAGAAGAGGCATGAAATGCCCCCTCACATCTATGCCATCACTGATACAGCCTACAGGAGCATGATGCAGGGTGAGTCAATGAGCCCTGCTGGGTTACTAGGAGACACCCCGTTATTAACAGGAAGTAACTAGCAAATATATTCAGATTAGACTAATGAGAAAACATATATTGGTAATATTTTAGCTTGAAGGTTTATTCAAGTGAATAGTCTAAGGTTTGTATTTAGGCTTCATAGGGCAGACAAATTCTGAAATACTGTGAATTGGCCTAGATTGGCTTATGATCTTCTCCTGCCTTTATAGTCATGAGAAGGCCATCAATCACAGTCTATGCATGTAGGTACAACATCTTACAATCTCAGTACTTGGCAGTGCTCTCTTTCCCAGACCTGCATCAGTATTTTGGATTTTCAGGTTGATGTCAGTCACTTTCTACTGTCTTGCATGTTTACACTTGTTGGTTCTCAGTAAAGTAGCTGGACGTATTTAGCACTGAGAGTTACTGCATTTGTGTTTGGGGATGGTTAATTGAGTTTTTGCTTAAACACTGCACCCATTTTGGCCGGAAATTGATTTCCTGTCTGAAACCAATGCACTTCCTGTTTTAAAGTCAACTGTGGTGCATGCTCTCTGAACCATTCACATATTCTGTAGTCTTGATTCTGTGTTCTTAATGAAGTACACATTATTGAACAAATCAAAGTTTTGTACTTATAACATTTATTTATTTATTTATTGAACAAATTGAACAAACAGTAAATGTTTGACTAAATAATATAGGTTTATAAAATAATACTGATGTGATTTAATCTAGTCCATCCCATATGTCATTTTAACAAACCCATTATGTTTAAATAGCATATTTTTGTGTCTGTGAATGAAGTTTACTTTGGTGTTATGACTTCTAACATTTCAGGAAATATTAAATATACTGCATTTCATTGCCGATTCAAAAGAATCAACACTCAGTGTTTTTCCCCAAAGAATTGTAATGTTTAGCCTTCAGGACTTGAGCATTGTCCTGTTACAAATATAACTGCACTAGTGAATAAAGACGACCCGGGGACGTGATCAGACGACCCGGGGACGTGATCAGACGACCCGGGGACGTGATCAGACGACCCGGGGACGTGATCAGACGACCCGGGGACGTGATCAGACGACCCGGGGACGTGATCCCACACCTGCTGAAATTGAGTGTGACAGATTCAGAGTGAAGAAAATTGTGAATAAAAACAAATATAATGGAACCGACACATTTTCAGTGATTGTTTTGAAATCAGAGAACACATTGTAGTTTTTATCACATTGCTCACACAACCACATTGTATTGGCCAGACTCCTGACGTGCTAGATGGAACTCACTATTGCACGATGATCCTCCTGGCAAATGCAACCTGACTCCCTAGGACCAATGGAAGTTACAAATGGAGTAAAATCTCTAGAAACAAGTAAAATATCAGATCCAAATTTTTGCTGTGAAATTCACACACAAGGTCTAGTCAATTGTTTAAAAAAATTCAACCACATCTGAGCCTAAATATGTCAGATAAAGAATAATTTGTTCTACATTTTTGAATATTTATCAAGCATAAATTTTATCCTGAAGTCACAGAATGCCACAATCTACCAAAACGTTTTGATATGTCTGTGAATAACTGTTAGTTTCACACCAGTTTCCTGTTCTAGGCAGTTGAGGTGTTTTGGCCAAGATGCAGCATGTCCTATGCTCTAACTCTAGTTCCTGAGTTTGCCTGTATTTCCTCTGTTTGTAGGGGCCTGTGCACGTTCCTCTACCAAACAAAGGCTTTATTAAAGTTCCACTAATTCATGTGCACTCTCCCTCTCTACCGGGGGTTTAAGGTTCCACTCATTTGGGACCAATTTTTAATTATTGCTGTATTTGGTATGTTTGGGGTCAGAATGTCTATTTTCAGGTGAATTCTTTGCCTAATGTTGCTAGAAGACTAAAGAATTTTCACATGATGTTTTGAACTCTGTGAAACAGGAAGCTGTGAAGAGATGTGATAAAATTCCTTATGATGGGGATGCACTTAAAGCAACTGTGGTAGTTTAAACACATCAACAGTTTTGTTAATTATAGCTAATTAGCTGTATTTATTGCACACAGCCTTTTTTGCTCATTCTTATCTAGGTTTAAATCATGATGACCTCATGATAGTCTGGTTACATTTATGCTGGAATACAGGAAATGTTAAATGGAAAACCATCTCACTAATGTAACCAAACTACTTGTAACTAAAGTTACAACAATGACATCCATTCAAGACGAGCTTACTGCGTACAATGTCATCTTGTACCAGTACAGGTTTTAATCATGTTTTAATCTCCAACAGATCGAGAAGACCAGTCCATTCTTTGCACGTAAGTCTTAAATTTTTATTTTTAAAGCAAATCTTTGTCTCAATATGACCTTGATTGGTTTTAGTGTTTTGATTTAAAACTGACTTCTCCATTTTTCCGTTGGCTCTGTGTTTCTCTGCGATGTCTCCTGTTCTCCACAGAGGAGAGTCTGGTGCCGGGAAGACTGAGAACACCAAGAAGGTCATTCAGTATCTGGCCCATGTAGCCTCTTCCCACAAGACCAAGAAAGATCAGGTGAGCGTTGTCCTCCACTTTCTAACGTGAACTCTTACTGCTTTGACCTTGTGTCCACTTCTCCTTTTGTGTTCTCCTTCATGTCCCTGTGTTCATTCCTCTTCTCTGAACTAGGTCTTTTTTCCTCTGTTACACTTTTTGGACTCAAAATAAAGTGTTATCTGTAGATGCTCTACAGATTATTTGCAGACTATCAACAACATTTGAACAAACTATCTACTTACCCTAACCCTAAAACTAACCTTAACCCTTCCCCTAATGTTAAGCCTAACCTTAACCATTAACCTTAAACATATTCTAAACTTACCCCTACCCTTAAACTACACAATTAGTTGCTTATCAACAGATAGTTTCTTGATGATATGACTATCTGTAGAGCACCTACAGATGGAATTTCGGACTCTCCAAATAAAGTGTAACCTTTTCTCACAATTATATCAGCTACATGTAGAACCAATTAATCCCAGAGTCCTCTCAATTTCCTGTTCTGTGAGTGTGGGCGTAGTGCTGTGTAACACGACGTCATTGTCGACCCATCACCACATTGTAGGTGTTTTTTCTGCATCCTGCACACATTTCTGACTCTAGAGCCATATGGCACCTCTAAACATGCCAGTCCTGGCTTTGTAAGGCGAGCCAGTACCATAGCACTGCAGGCTGTTGATTAAACACCTGGCCGCTGGTTCAGTTCATAATGTGCTATTTGGCCCCAAGTGTTTGAGATGAATTAGTGACCAGCAGTCAACCACATCCAGTCTTCATAGTCCTGCAGTGCTGTCGTCGGCAACGCTGAGACAGAGCCTGCTGTATCGGCCAGGCTCAGTGAGAGGCTCAGAGAGGCCCAGTCTGGTCTGAAGGCAGACCAGGGTAACACTTTGTCATTCTTTTGAGGTTGTGTGTTTCTCTTCCCATCAACAGACCAGCTCGATCCTGTTACATGTGAGTTACCCTCTCCCCTCAAGCCCCATCTGCCCTTCCTTCCTCTGCCATCAAACATTTCTGTGCCCCCCCCCCTTCTCGTGCTGCTGGAGCGTGCTCTGTGGTGGGCTAGTGGGTCACTTGGAAATGAAGGTCACATGACCAGTGTCAGCTTAGACGAAGGAATGTTCATTGTTAAAGGGGAAATTCCCATTTGAATTCAGCCAGACCACCACAACTAAGAACGTCAGTTTGATATTGTTGATTGGCAAATTAATAAATATTATGTTTAATACATATTTAACTCTGAAGTTTACTCTGCAGTCCAATGCGTCTGGCTGAATTCTGTTTTTGTTTATTGTGGTTGGAGAAAGTGTGCTTGATGTCTGACAGTTTGAGAGCCTCCATGTTTGCTTGCTGTGTTCCTGTGTGTCTGTTCAGAGATCAGATCAACATCTTCTCACTGCCCCCCCCGTTCTCACTCTTTGGCCACACCATCTTTTAAAGATCTCTGAACATTCGTACTGGGTTGCTGTGTGGTTACTCGAGGTCAGTGGAGGAACCTCGAAATGTGCTTGTATACTTCTGAGTTAGTTCACTAAGGCCGGTTCATACTAGTCAATAACATATTGGTTATTCCTTACTCCTGTTTGTGTAATGTACATTATCAAATATGAATGGATTTTCAATCTGTCCTGTAAGAGTCAGCAAATATGTTCCATGAGCTGAGAACAGACCAATTGAGTCAAGCCTTCTGGGTGGTGCCTGAAAGTCCATTAATTCCTGTGGAATGTCTTGAGGCATTTGTTGTTTTTTTAGGCTTTAGATTAAGAACACTGACTGGTTCCTCTTATACCAAGTACTTAGACAATTATTGAGTCTGTATTTTCATTGTCACCATTGAAGTGATTTCCACATTGGAATGCCCAGCTTTGCACATTATAAATGTTGAAGTCTCTGTACACTGAGACCTTTGTGTCTTTATTGGGAGTTACTTTTATTTTGAAATACCTGTGTTACTCGTGGTATTGTAGATGGATTCAGAGCACATGTCCAGTACATGCATGGCTCCCCTGTATAACCTCATGGTCTGAATTAGAGTTGGAGCTTTAGAGTCCTTACAAATGAAGTCATCGACAAGAAATTTCAGCTCCGTTCTCTGCATGAGGGTGATTCTGTTCCAGGTGAAGGTCACTGATGAGGTCACAGGGTTGTCTGTTGGGTGTGAAGTTGTGGGCACTAACACTGCGCTGTGTGTGTGTGGGTGTTGTCTCCATTCTTGTGTGTGATGATTCGGTGGGCTGCATGCAGGTCGGTTCATAGGTAAGTCAGTTGGCGTGTAATTTCTCATGACATATGATTCAGTTGTGGATATTAGTTGAAAGGTAAACACCCAAAAACATGACATGTTAAAACATGGAAATCCACATAGCCGTGCTAGAGTAAATGAAGAGCACAAATCAACACAGCCGTGCCAGAGTAAATGAAGAGCACAAATCAACACAGCCGTGCCAGAGTAAATGAAGAGCACAAATCAACACAGCCGTGCCAGAGTAAATGAAGAGCACAAATCAACACAGCCGCGCCAGAGTAAA
>JACXGM010015262.1:0-21436 GCA_016801145.1 Umbra pygmaea | reverse complement strand
TTCAGAGTTGAGCTTCAGAAATACTCGTGAAAATGTAGCTTGCGTGGACGCTACCGCACTACTTGATAAATATAATAGCTTCACTACTGTAAAGCTATTTGATTCAGAAAACAGCAACGCTACGCCCACGCTACTGAGAAATGTAATTAAACTAGTAACGGCGCTACTTGTAGCGACGCTACTGCCCATCACTGTAAATGTCACTAGTGAAATTACGTTCCTCACTCAGTCGCTGATGAAGATGATGCTTGCTCTGTCCAAACATTACAGTTTTTAATTAATTAAGCATCGTCAAACAATAAAAAAACATTCTTCCTCTCCTAAAAGATTTGCCAACGTCTCTGTCTACGCCATCACAAGCCCCTACTGGCAACTCTTAACCACTTGAGAGAACTTTCGATCGGTCTTAAATATCTGGGAGAGTAAGAGTGATTCTTAGCTTTGAGAAATTTGATAACTTGCTATTACACTTAAGTTTGAGAGTAGGAGTGAATTTCGTCAATTCTCAGCACTTAAGACTAAAATGGCACTTTGAGAAGCTTGATAAATACGGGCCCAGGTATATATACTATGTTTAAGTTTGAATAACTCTGTTTATAACAGATTTTTCAGAACCTGGAAGCAGAGCAGAATTTCAAGCAGCAAAGCATCTTAAAAAAACACTAGCCCACATTACTTACATGTTTTACCATTGATGTAGGATAATTTGGAAGGAAGACATTTTTGGACCATGTGGGTCCCAATAAAAAAAAGATGACTAGTTTGTCCATAGACTTGGTTATGGAACCTAAAATCTGAAGTATATAGAGGCCATAAATCAATAGTTTGAGACCACACTAAATAAAGGCAGTGCATGCTCCATAGATAATGGGCAAAAAGAGATACTTTGAGCATGCAGTATGGGATGATGTCTGTAATATGCAGTTCACTCAGAACCAATAATTTATTCAATTACAATTTACAATTGACCATTTGCTGATTTCATGTAGGTCCAAGTAACAAAATTGTTAAACGTGATGTTCAATAAATCCTCTATTTTAAACCACTGCCAGAGTTATGTATTAGTAACAACCAAAAACCACATTTTGAATGCTTTTGGCTGTGCCTAAAAGGAAAGGAAATTGACATTGAACACCACAAACGTACATTTCATGGGAAAACTATTTGTAGCTTTGTGGTTCTCTTCATTTTCGGCTGTGAAGCAGATTATTGAAAATCACGCCAAACCTCTGCAAAATTCCTTTCATATGCATTTGTCGTACTCATTTGACTTCATCCTCTTTAGGTTCAGTGAAGATTTTAAACCTTTGGATAGAGACTTATTTCTACATCAAGGTCTGTGATATTGCAAAACAGAATCACTGGTCTGTGCCCATTTAGGGCTGGACTAAATGTCAGTGGTGGATGTTAAACTCTGTAAATCAGTTTGAAGTCTGTTTCAATTGTTCTTACCTCTCTATCCTGGATCATTCTCCTATTTCTTGACTGTTACATGTACTATATACAGTCTATGCTGCTACAGTCCTGTTACTCTGGCCTTCTCTGACTTCTGCACTAAATTCCTCTGACATGCTGGCAGCACTTTCTGCAGAGAAGTCTAAACAAAGCCAGGGATGATTAATTCACAAATTATATTGACAACTAAACAATAGTTTGTAGCACATGGAATAATCTGATTCTGGAGAAGCCAGGGGTTGCCTAGCTATCTTAACTGTGTATCTTGCACTTTAATATTTAGTCACATTCACCACAAACCATATATTTTGTGTTGTATCATAGAAATAGAATGGATAGAAATGCCATTCCAATTCAAATCAATGTAGCAAAATGGTCAGAGTGGCAGCCATTTTTGTGTACCAATCCATTGCAAAGATCTAGCGGCCTACTTCCGCATTAAACTGATTTGTGTGTTGTCACCGTGACAACTAAGAACAATCACGATTTTGTTGCGTACTAATCGAATGACCACGCCAAGCAATTCAATGGGCTTTCTCTCCATTCTATTTCTATGTGTTGTATACATCAATAAGTTATAGGTTTAAAACGTACAACCTGTGTATGAACTCTAAAATTGAGCTCAGTAGAGCCAGTTAATGAAAATAACTACACAGATCAGTTGAGAAAAGCCCACCTTTCGTTGCTCATTTTCAGCGTGATGTACACAGCGATGCTTGTGCATGTCGCAAACTAAGTTCTACTGTCGATTGAATAATATCTTGTATCTTAGTACAAATTGTAGATTGCTTACTACTTGTTTTAACAATATAATAGACCAGCTAGCCGGTAACTTGAATCGATTATTCGACTCCTTCCCGCTCAACTCAGATTTAAAAAAGAATTAATATTTTGCAAGATTCTAGTATCATACCAAAGGAAGTGCGAGCTTTAGGACAGGATCCTCGAAAAGTAATAGGCAGGCAGGAACAGGGATGCTGACGGGGGACGAGTAGGTGAGTAGTAGTTGTCCATGAGCAGGAGCAGGAGCAACTTTTAGTAAATATTTAGATTAATTATTTTGTTATTTTTACCGTATGCCTCCACGTACCCGGATTGCCTGTGAGCTTCCCCTGGACTCTACTGTGCGACAGTAAGTCGCGTGGTTATGACACAGTAGTTACAATAGCATATTTTCACAAAAACGCTGCTATGGGCCATAATGTGAGATACAAAGTAATGGAGCTTTTTATACATTGTCCTGTTTCTTTAGAATTTAACAATGGAAAAATAGAGTCTTAAATGCTTTGGATGTAAATTTATTTGCTGTCTAAGTGACCCCTAAAATGAATGGAATGCTAACGTAAGGTGATAGCCAGGTAGCTTTAGAATCCACCCAGAGCTGTATCAACTTCCGGATGTAAGCCTACCCCATTGTTGCCGTTACGGGTGCAGACGGGGTTGCGGATGTGACGATTTTAGTCAAGAGGGAGGAATAATCTAGCTAGCTAACTGATATTAATTAGTATGCCAACATTGGCTATTAAAAAACAGTATTAAAACAAAATGTAAAACAAAACATTACGTTACTTACTGGAAAAACTGAACTGCCAACTCCTTTGTGTGTCTTGTTGTACAACCGAACGCCATAGCCACGTTCTAAATGCCCCTTTGCTTTATCGCCGATTTTAAAATCAACGAGACCATAAGAAAAAATGAAAATCACTATGTATTGCAGAAGTCTTAAATCCAGTGATTGAGACCATATACTCATTATGAAAATGTTTACTGAGGAAATGAATCAAGAAGTGTCTCTCATTCTCATAGACTATTACAGAAACCGAGCTCTTTTGCAACCAGACATATCGACTTCAGCTGGAATTCAGATAGAATTCAGGTTTAAGGCACTTACGCAATTTCTTCGCCCTCGCCCTGTGCTCAAGTTCCATCAATGATAGGTAATTTTTCTTGTCACCTCGCAATTTATGGAGGACTTTTTAAGGGGGTAAGCAAGCACCCGGAAGTTGAAGCTCCTATGGGGAGATTCCAAGGGGGTAAGCCAGCGTGCGGAAGTTGAAGCACCCATGGGGAGATTCTGAGGCTACCTAGGCATCACCTACCACTAGCATTCCATAGACTCCCATTCATTATGGCGTCACTTTGACAGTGAATAAATTTACATCTGAAGCATTTAAAGACTATTTGTTCATTGTTCATTTCTAAAGAAACACGACAATGTATAAAAGGCTCCATCACCTTGTATCTCACCCTATGGCCCTGTAGCAGCCGTTTCTGTAAAAACACAACGAGTGTGTCATAACCACATGACTTTCTGTCACACAGTAGAGAAATTACTGTATAGTCCAGGAGAAGCTTGCAGGCAATCGGGTGGACGTGGAGGCATACAGTCAAGGCAGAAGCCCATAGAGAGTCCATGAAAAGCATCGGAACAAAATATTTCAGCAACATTTTGATGGATTGGAAATTTGAAAACTTCGTACTCATGCTCTCCGTCTCTGATTTGGAAAAGCGAGCACTGCTATGATGGGGCGCTATTACGATTTAGCTATTAGCACATATGACACTGGATGAGAAAGGAATTTATATGTTTCTGGACAGAAAGATATGCATTGTTGAGTGAGGTGAAGTGTGTCACGGTTAGTTTAATTACGAAAATGTCTCTTTAATCTGCCGGCTGTTTTTACACGCTCAAATATCTTGAGTCAGAGTCAAGAAGGTGTAGACTGTATTTGCAGAACTTGAGGAAATGTTTGACTCTGGCACTCAATAATTCCACTCCATTTCCCACAAGTAGGCCTTATTCCTCAATAAAACAAAACACAATCACAATGTAGAGAACACTAGTTATCTGAAAACATGTTTGTTCATCAGATCATTAGAGCTTTTATCAATGCCTTGACTATCTAGCCTTCAATTTACAGGCAGCTAGTCTATGAGGACATATGGTATTAAAACTGACAGTATTACTATGTTACTCATTTATTTAAAACATTATTATCAGGACCTAAATGTGCCTTAATTGTCCTGGGAGCAGAGAGAGATGTTCTTGTTTATATGCAGGTCACAGCATGGATTCCGGACAACTGTCACCAACAGTCTGGATCCAATGAAACACCATATGACCTTCCGCCTTTGTAGTTGCCTTAACGTTTCCCCCGAAGGAAATGCACAGAACTAAGGCACATCTGTCAGACAGACCTAGGATGCTCTAAATATACACCAGATGCTTCTACCATCAACACAACACACCTCTTGTTTGGTGGCCCCCCAGTTCAGGGCAGTGGTATCAAGTTTCCAAGTCAAAACATTTACAAGATGCAAAATCCAGATTTGTGTTTGGTTTATTAACAAAATAGGACATTTTGCATGAAATAAAAAGGTAATAGTGAATACTGATATTTTTGCACTAATGCATATACATGTAAAAAAAGTGAAGAAGTATATAATGTTTAAATATAATTTCGAACCCAAGGGAAAATATATATACATTTGGTGCAAAACGCAACGTTACAAAGGAATATTTCAGCCATCCAAGTATTATTGTTTTCCCGGAGTTAAGAACATCCAGATTGGCCAAGATAATTAATTTGCAGCTTTGGGATTAGTGTTCATTTTTGCATCTGCATTTTCTTCTTTTTTCTTTTTTCGAGGGGGCTTTGTTATTGGGCTTTTTACTGTTCGCTCTAGCTTATCTGAGAAGCTTTCAGAGGGGTGCTGTTTTTCTGGACTTTTGGATTCTTTGGAAGGAGTATCCTGCAGATGTTTCTTTGTGCCGGTTGGTGTGGAAAGCAGAGCCTTTCCTGGCTGAGTGCCCATAGTCTTTTGTGATGGGTTGGGCTTCTTTCTCTGGGCCTGGAGGTGAGACAGACTCTCATCCGAGCTGCCAGGCTCACTCCTGTTCATACTCTGAGTCTTCTCCTTCAGCTGAGATGTTAGGAGGGAGGAAACGTAGTGTGTGTTTGGTTGGTTAACCTCCTCTGGTGGCTCTTTGGGGATTGCAGTTTTGTATTCAGCACGGAAGTTGCCCATTTTTTTTAGGACACTTTGCACTGCCCCATTGATCTGCTCTATCTGCAACAGACCTGGTCTGCTTCTATTTGTCTTCTCCCCTACGGAGCTGGCCCCATTGGCACATACAGATTCAGGGGATTTGGGAGCTTGCTTCTTGCCACCTTTCTTTGTAGATGCCATTTTCTCTCCAGCCATCGACTCTTCCTGACTCTCCAGGTTTTGATTTAGCCCAGGAGATGCATGGATCCAGGAGAGCTTGGGCTTGGTGGAGGGGTCTGGTGGTTGTGGTTTAACCCTCTCGGCTGCTATAGGCTTTCCATGATCTTTGACATTGTTTGACCCTCCGTTGGTGTCTGGCTCTTTGCTGGACTGCCCGTGTCTTTGAGGGACAGAGGCCTTGGGGCTTAATAGCGTACTAGCAGCTGATTCTGTCCCACTGCTAGAGCCCTCGCTCTCTGAAGATGTGTGGAGTGGCTGCTCACCGGTGTTACCTGAGACCAGCTCAGTCGTGTCCTCTGGTAATGTGTCGACCTCAGAGTTGTTATCGACATCTGTTAGTACTGTAGTCTCTGTTGTGTCGATTCTGTCTCCCTTTTTATTCTCATCTCCAGGTGTAAGAAGTAGAGAGTAAGACAGAGAAAAAAATGTATATTTGTCAATAAAATAAATAACAAAAATCTTCACAGCTCAAATGACGTTGAGGAAAGAATTAATAACGCTTTGGGAATGTTCTTGTCACATTTTCCGGTATGTTTACTTTTGAAACAGTGCTTAAATTAGGGGAGATGGAAGCAGATTAGGCAGTGTATTTAGGGCAGATCAGTTAAGGTTTGCTTTATTGGATACTGGTTAGACAAACCTGCCCTCTGCATCCTAAACAGGATATGACATGTTTTACAAACTATCTGGTCAGTGCAGAACACTGGTCGTGTTCTCAAATGAAGTACAGATACAACATAATCACACAGAAAATACACAGTTTGCAATAAAGGACTAAAATTCTGATATTCCAAAAATTTTTTTTTTGGGAATGACATACCTATGTTTATCTTTGCTTGTTGTGAAACAACTATTATTTACATGCAGTAATGTTTTTGACGCAGCACCATTTTAATGAAGCATTTACAGGGAAGATCAAGTCTGGGCCACTTACTGTCAGGGACAACACTGCCAATTGCATCCTCTGGGGTCTCTAAGGAAGAGGAGGAGGCTTTGGACGATCCGGATGGAGTTGCTTGTTCTACTGCAGAGGGGGGTTCAATAAAACTACAGTTGAAAGTATTCTCGGGCTCATGGTGGGACACTGAGAAAAACAAAAAAACACTTAACTTCTGACTCTTTGAACTAAAGCAGCACTAACTGACAATAGTAGTTCTTTATTGCATTGTGTCACACTTTTCCTCTTATTCCCTGTAATGTATTAAACATTACCCCACCCAGCCCCCAACTACCCCTTGTACGCCAGGTCCACTGCCCCATTTCAAGCAGTGAAAGACTGAATGTTTGGATCATTTTTGTCACTTCCTGTTGGGGCTCCAAAGGGGCCCTGGATGGAATGTAAGGAGGGGAGGGTAAAGCAGGACACTATTTAAAGGAAAAGTTCACTATTTAGGATCCCAAAGCTGTATTCTTGATCTAAATGCCAAGGGAAAATATCAGAAGATTGTTATTTTGAAATAAATAGGAGTTGAACAACATACCAATCATTTTTTCCATTCTGAATAACGTTCTGAAGTTGTGGGGCATCGTGAAAACACAAATGTATGTTCATGTGCATACTTCCTTGCTCCGAACGAGGGTTGAACAAGTCACAAGGTAAACAAAATAAACCAGCATCTACACACCTGCACCATGACACTGAAAGCAATTAAGCTTAGGTAGATTTGTAGCCTTTGTGTTTTCAGACCCATAGCTTCAGAACGGCAGAAAAATGATGTACATGTACAATCATGATATATACATGATTGATATACTGACATTCAAAACATTGGGGTCACTCAGAAATGTGCATGCTTTTGATTGGAATTCATACTTTAATTAACTAAGGTGTGGTTAAATAAATAAAAATATATATCCAAGAAATTACCAATGTTGCAAATGTCTATCATTGTTTGAAATGACAGATTTATAATGAATACAATGAATACATCGACAAAGCAACTTTTTCAACAGCCATTATTTCAGTTTCCTAATGATGGAGTCTTTTAGCTCATCTTTAATTAATCTTGTTTTGGTTATAATTTCCTATCAATGTAATGCCACCTTGATGAATGAAGGTATCAATTTCTATTAAAACACATGAAAATGTCTGGGTGACCTGAAACGTCTATTAACAATTTTAAAATGTCTGTATTCATTTAGATCAAGAATACAACTTCAGTAGGAGGTTTTTAGTATGGTTTTAAACCGGAAATACCCATACATTCAACTGGCAAGTATGGGACAAGCAAGTGAGGAAAAATGAAAGAAGAAGTAAGGGAACTTTGATTTTAGAAATAACAATTTTTATGTATTCATTTTTTTCCTCATCACTTAGTGTAACCAGTAAAAGCACACATTAGGTCTGCATAAGAAGAACGCACCCACAACTTTGGGCACTTTCTGCCGTTTCAAAGGAATATGTGGAAGCATCCAGCTGCTTCGTGTGAACCTTCCACAGAGCCGTCTTTTGGATTTCTTCTCCTGGCTAAATGCAATCAGGGAAACAAAACCAGCTGTGAATTCTGAGTTAAATCCAAAAAATGACAACATTTTTTAATGTGCTGTGCTCAATGCAACTACAATCCATCTGGGTTTCATTTCCCTTTCAGATCACTTACATGTTCTGTTGGTTCTGTGTGCAGATACAGCAGCAACAGAGTAAGGACAGCAGCAGGAGGAAAAGACATGTGACCAGCACCCCTGCTGCCATAACACCCAGCCTCTGGTTCGGCTCTGTTAATAGATCACACATCTGTCTGTAGTTTATACATATCTTTTAAAAAATACAGTCTTATGGCTCCATATGCTACCAATTTGAGGTCAACAGATTAATCGACCAGGCGAATCTGGAATGGTGTTTGTAATGATTTGCTTCACAAGGTGCATTCAATGAATTTTTTTGAAAATTCAACTAGAATCAGACATACGAGCAAAACTGACATAAATAAGCACCAGAGAACAACAGTTTGTTACTCAACTATAAAATTTGCTATTCCGGCCTATTCCCGTATGGGCTTTTTAGTTTTATAATTGTTTATATTGTATTGGCCGTGAAGATAACTCTTAGGAAAAAGCATGCAGTATATTTCTTCAGATGTGGTTCTTACGTAGGTTGCATGCTCCTGTTACTTGGTTGCAGGTGTTGTCATGGCAGGAACATGTTTGGGTGCAGTTAACACCATACTGACCTGCTGAACAGCTTTCATTACAGCTGTAGAAAAAAGTGGAAATTAAATTTCTGAAAATGTCAGTATTGGGCAATGTCTTAATAAAGATAATCTTACATGTTTTTTTTTTTTTGCCTTTTGCATTTTCAAAGTTTTTTTACTCACAAGGCTCCAGAGTAGCCAGGGTTACAGAGACACTCCCCTGTGACATAGTGACACGTCCCATTGAAGCAGCTTTTACATTCATTGGCACAGTTATCTCCATAGGTTCCATCGGGGCACTTGAACTCACATCTGTGATGAAGACAGCAATAGTACTGAACTGACATTCTGAACCATACATTCCTCTGTTACCTATCTTTTCTTTTAATTACAGAGGATTAATGTGATGGGAAGTTCATAATATTCTTACCGATCTCCCATCCAACCACTGTTACAGTGGGGGCATTTACCATCTATGCGGTTGCAGAAGTGTCCGTCTTTGCATGGCGAACACACATTCTCACAGTTCTCACCAAAGAATCCAGGAGCACACATCTGATCACATCTGGTGCCGTTCCAACCATGTTCACATGCGATGCAGCGTCCTTCTGCCACCTTGCAGGGCTGCTGGCCTTTGCAGTGCCCACACCTGGAAAAATATAAGACCAAAATACAATTACATTTGAACACAATGTAAATACCATTGACTAAATAAATGTAGAACAGTCATTTTTATGCTAGGCTAGTCTTTCGAAACATCTGGTCCTCATTTAGTTCCTTTAGAAAAGAGAAACCAGCCCACTCTTCCTCCTTGTATCACTGTTGGTCATAACATGAAGCTTATGTATCGGCCGCACAACTTATTTTATTTCTGACTAGATGTATTTTATTTTAATTGAACCACATTAGAGTTGCCAGCTTCATCACAAGTTTAGAAAATGGGCACAATAGTCCAGACAGATAGACCGTGTAAAGATATTTTCTTTATTTGTCCAGCACAGCTGTCACACACCTGTTTCTGCAATTCTGTCCGTACAACCCGGCTGGGCACGGTTCCCTGCAGAACTTCCCTCTAAATCCTGGCCTGCAGGTGCACGATCCATTTGCCTGGTTACATCGTCCGTGGATACAGAGGCACTTGCGCTCACAGTGAGTACCCCACATCCTCTCCCTGCATTTGCACGTGCCAGTAAACTGGTCACACGGAGAGCTGTTGCAGGCACATTGGTTTCCACAGGTCCTCCCGTACCAGCCGGGGTTGCACTGGCACTGGCCCGTGCTCCCATTACACACAGAATTCACACTGCAGTAACACTGGTTGGAGCACTGCCCCCCCCAGAAGCCTGTGTAGCAAGTGCAAGCACCTGTATCCTGGTTGCATCTTCCCTTCTGGCAGCCACAGACTCTGCCACAGCTCGGCCCCCAGCGGTTCGGGTTGCAAGTACAGACACCGGTGACGTCGTCACATATCCCATTGGGATGGCAGTCACACTTACTCTTACATTCAGGACCCCAGAACTGGGATGGACATTCTACAAGGACGAAAGGCAAATATGCACTCTATCAACAACAACATTTGTGTAGTAATTCATCTCTGAACATAGAATACAGGCAGGGGATACTAACATTTAGCCGCCAAAGTATCTTTTGTTGACGAATAGAGAAATTATGCATTTTATCATGCACATTTTTGTATGCACCCAATATAATTTTTGGTGAATATAAACTGTGTGCATAATTATTAGGTAAGTCAGTATTTTGATCATCATTATGTTCCAGCTCCAAGCTGTATAAACTGGAATGCTTATTGGATTTAAACATATCAGGTGATGTGTATCTGTGTAATGAGAGAGGGTGTGACCTAAGAAGAAACACCCTATATCAAGGTATGCATAATTATTAGGCAGCTTCTGTTCTTCAGGGAAAATGGGCCAAAAAGAGATTTAACTGACTCAAATGTTTTAAGTCTTTCAGAGTGATGCAGCACTCTTGAAATTGCTAAGATATTGGGCGTGCTCACAGAACCATGAAACGTTTTGTTGAAAATAGTCAACTGGGTCACAAGAAACATGTTGAGAAAACAATATGCAAATTAACTGCCAAAGATTTGAGAAGACTCAAACGTGAAGCTACCAGGAACCCATTATCCTCCAGTGCTGTCATATTCCAGAACTGCAACCTACTTGTAGTGCCCAGAAGTACAAGGTGTTCAGTGCTCAAAGATATGGAACATAGTAAGGAAGGCTGAAACATGACCACCACTGAACAAGACACATATGTGGAAACGTCAAGACTGGGCCAAGAAATATCTGAAGACAGATTTTTCAAAGGTTTTATGGACTGATGAGAGAGTGACTCTTGACAGGCCAGATGGATGGGCCGTGGCTGGATCAGTAATGGGCACAGAGCTCCATTTCTACTCAAACGCTAGCAAAGTGGAGGTGGGGTACTAATATGGGCTGGTATTATTAAGGATGAGCTAGTTTGACCTTTTCAAACTCAACTCCCAAATCTACTGACAATTTTTAGTACACTTTCTTCTAGTAGTGGTACAGACAAAATCTGCAACTTTCAAGAAGACCATGATTTTTATGCAGGACAATGCTCCATCACATGCATCGAAGTACTCCACTGCATGGCTAGCCAGTAAAGGCCTTAAAGGTGAAAGAATAATGACATGGCCCCCTTCCTCACCTGACTTAAACCCTATTGAGAACTTGTGGTCCCTTTTTAATTGGTTGATTTACGGTGAAGTAAAGCAATACAACTCTCTGAACAGTGTCTGGGAGGCTGTGTTTGCTGCTGCACAAAAAGTTGATTGTCAACAGATCAAGAAACTGACAGACTCCATGAATGAAAAACTTAAGAATGTTATTGAAAGGAAGGGTGGCTCCAAATACACAGATTTGTTTTGAAATGTCAGAAATTGTTCTATTATGAGTTACGTTCTATTATCTATCCGTGTCGAAGTTCTGACTAAAAAGTCAGGGCGATGCCTAGCGACACGCACCACACACCCCCTTTTACTCGGACAGTGAACTTTCCCGCTCGGTTGAACTTAGAGGGCCCTGAGCAAGAATTCCTATACGGAATCCAAGATGGCTGCGCCCTGTGTGACTTGTGTATGAATTGTTTTAATTGTTTTTGGACTGCTTTGTCTGTTTAAATGACAATTTCAATCACTCGTATTACTGCAATACCTTAATTTGTCCGTATCACTGCCTGTGGGTATGGGAATCGGTCTTTTTGTGAGTGCAATATTGAATGAAGACTAAAACAATGAAGTTTAAATTTTAGAAGTTAAAATGGCTGCGTTTTGAAAAGGTGGGGTAATAGTCATAATCATAATCAAAATATGTAATGTAGTCCTTTTGGAGCGCCTGGTACTCGGCCAGTGCTACCGCAACAACAGCTTTCCGGGTGGCATCCATGTTTTTCTCCAACTTAGACACGCAAAACATACCAGAACCCGGAAGTGACGTCATATCCGGGGGCCGAGTCGGATCGTTGACAATAATGGAACGCAGCATTAGATATTCTCCAAAGAAAGCCAAGACTTCACTTATACAAACTTAACTGTTCAGGTTTGAGGTGTATTTACATTTTGGATTGACAGAGAGCACTGTTCAATAATAAAATGATTCCTAAAGAACACAACTTGCCTAATAATTGTGTACACAGTGTATATCATTGACATACTCTCATATTACAATGCAAAATATCCTATATAATAGCCAGTTTATTCTTGCTCTAAAAGTGGAGATATTTTTAGGTGTGAAGCTATTACTTTTACAGCCAGTGCCATTTTAACAATGCCATTTTAACTTTTTTTGTCATTTAAATTTGTGATCTCTGGCCTTAACCATGTTGGTGACTCATGTGTCATTAGTGATAGATATAAAGAATATCGCACATCCACTTGTGTTGGTGCAGGACAGAAAAATCAGAATATGTAAAGAAAACAAATGTCAGCAACTCAGAATTGCTCTTGTGTAATTTTAATAAGATCCCACAGACAGACAACGTTTCGATCCTTGCAGGATCGAAACGTTGTCTGTCTGTGCGATCTTATTAAAATTACACAGGAGCAATTCTGAGTTGCGGACATTTGTTTTCTTTACAGACTCATGTGTCATTTCATATATTTACCAGAGATAAACAGGTCATGGATGATGACTTAAGAGTTCCAAATGATAATAGAAAAAAAAACTGAGGTAATACATGTGAGTTATTAACAAGGTACATACTCATATCACAAGTGGCTCCAAAGTAACCATGACGACACCGGCATTCGTTGGGACGCACACAGACTTCATTGTCTTTGCAGGTGAAATTACCTTCACAGATTGCTGAAATAGTTAATGATTCTGCATTTAGTAATGAAAAATGAAATGGGTTCATGAAAGATGAAATGTGAATCTAGTCTGATTAATGGGGTTTAGCTTCCAAGTACTCACGTATTAAGCACTCCTCTCCTTGCTGTGCCCAACCACTACAACATTGGAGCCTGTCAGGTCTGGAAAGAAAGGGGGACATTTTTTTATCTGTATTTAGTTCATAGAAACAAATATTTTCTACTTAAACATGGCAATACCCTGTTGCAGAAGAACCTTTCAATTTGACATTTCACATATAAATGATTGAAAACCCTAGAGACGTGTCAATGAATCTGAGGGGCCAGCCAAAACAGAAACAGGTTACATACAAATAATTTTGCAGGGCTACTGCCAGTAGAAATAATTCAAACTTGTTATTTACTACTCTACTCCACTACTCTACTCTAGTTCTGCAAGGTCACATTGTCCTTATGGGGTATTGTTTGTAGAATTCTAAGGGAAATAATGAATTTAATCCATTTTAGAATAAGGGTGTAACATAACAACATTTGGAAAAAGTGAAGCCCTGGGAATACTTTCCAGATGCACTGTGTTTCATGAACTCAAGCAAACATTTTTCATTTGTCAGATTTTTTATCAATCAAGTAGACTAAGATCCAATTAGCAAAATCCAGTAATGACCTAGGATCAACAAGAGTTAAAGCTACTGTCCACAACTTTTGTAATAGCAAAACAACTTTTTAGGCCACCCATTTTAATCCGGATGTGTAGTGATGGCCAAAGGCACATTCAATTGTATTTTAAAATAAAATACAAAATACCTTAATTTTAATTGTATCAAAATAAACTACAAAACACAGCAGCTACACCATGTATGAAAATAAAATACAGTATTTTTGTATTAAAAAAATACTCAAAATACTTTCACAAGGGACCATGAAATCACTTTGCAAACCTTCCATTTATTGGCTTATTTGATCTATCCATTCATCAGTACACTGACTTAATTGATGCTCCTATCTATTTTGTATCTGTTTTACATTTTGTACAGTTTAGTCATTTAGAAGCTGCTTTTATCCAAAGTACAATGTACAGGGACATCCCCCTGGAACAACTTAGGGTTAAGTGTCTTGCCCAAAGTGTCAGGGATCGAACCGGCAACCTTCCAACTAGAAGTCTGACTCCCTCACCACTGAGCTCTGACATCCATCTCTCCCTTTTGGTCTGACTAGCAAAAGAGAAAGAACGACTTTGAGGCATGCATTTTCAAGTACAAGTGCATCTCAAGAAATTAGAATATTGTGGAAAAGTTATTAATTCTATAGTTTAATAACAAATGGGACACCTTCATATATTCTAGATTTATTACACATAAAGTGACATATTCCAAGCCTTTTTTGTTTCAACCTTGATGATTACGGCTTACAGCTTACAGAAATAAAAATATCCAGTAGCCTATCTCAAAATAGAATAAATAATTTATGATACAGAAATGTGGAGCTTCTGAAACTCATTCATGCTCTAAATACTTGTTCGGGACTCATTTTGCACTAATAGCTGCATCAATGCAGCATGGCATGGAGGCTGGCTGGCTGGCTGGCTGGCTGGCTGGCTGCTGGCTGGCTGGCTGGCTGCTGGCTGGCTCTGCTGGCTGGCTGCTGGCTGGCTGCTGGCTGGCTGGCTGCTGGCTGGCTGCTGGCTGGCTGGCTGCATGAGAAATTACGTTCTCAGGAAACTATTTTGGAAACCTAAATTACGTTCTATGTCAACCTATTTAGCGTGTTTTTACGTTTGAACTGCACGCTTTGTTATTAGGCTATATTTGTACTTGAATTACGTTGCTCCGGTACATTTCGTTTAGCGGATTTATGCGAGAACATTCTATACATTCCGTAGCGTTCGAAATTATATTGCAACATTCACAGTTAAGGTTAGGTAGGAGGATACTAACGGTTAAGGTTAGGCATGAGGTCACTAACTGTTAAGGTTAGATATGACGTTACTGAGGTTAAGGTTAGAATTAAGGTTAGGGTTAACATTACAAAAACCGACAATCGCGTGTCTGCATGACGCACGCAATTGTAGAACAAAACACACAAAGTGCCCGTCTGGATTTGAACTCGCGAACACTGGCATGCAAGTCGTGGATTTATGTCCACCATCCACCAGCATCAGCATCTCCATAAAGCTTGTCAGCTGATGGAAGCATGAAGTGCTCTAAAATCTCCTGGTAGAGATTGTATTGACTATGGACTCTGGATAAAACACAGTGGACCAACACTAACAGATGACATGGCACCCCAAAGCATCACAGACTGTGGAAACGTCACAATGGTCTTCTATGCCTCTCCACTCTCCACTTGATTTTGAAATGCACAAGGCTCAAGTCTGTGGTCATCCCTGTTTCTTGGTCAGATTTTCCTCCAAAACCTTTCTCTTCCAGTCAACTTTCCATGAATATGCTTTGATAAAACACTCTGTGAACAGCCATAAACCACATCCCCTTGTGCCTTATTGGCTTAATTATAGCTGTGATTAAAAAAGCAGAGATCCACAAATTATTTTATATGCAAGATTAATTGGCAGCCAAGTCTCTGGCATTGGCTGATGCTTTTCTCTTCTCAGCTGGATTTTTATTGATGGAATAATGACTGAAATGCTGACAAAATTTACTGTACAATGCAATTTAATTTATTGTATTATGATTTACTCCATGTCGATATGGTAAAAGTTATGGTAGAAGTTCTTCTTTATAGTGAATTGATACAAATATCTTGACAAACGTCCTTGTCCTGATCCGATTTACATAATTATAAAACACAGTTGGTGTAATCACAGAATCCTCTACTGTATAAAAGGTGGAAGAGCTTATTAAGAATAGATAAGAATAAGTATGATTAAGCTGAACAAACTCCTGCTATTTTGATGCCATGCTCCAACTGGTCCTGGGTTAACAGCATCATATACTTCACACAAGCCAGGAAAAAGGCCCAGGTTATTTCTGCCTCAAAATGTACTGCATGTGAAATGTTATTCATCATTACATTATATCTTCTATCAATCAAACATTCTGCTGAAACTTCATTTTTTCTTTAATTACAGTGCCTTGCGAAAGTATTCGGCACCCTTGAACATTTCATCCTTTTGCCACATTTCAGGCTTCAAACATAAAGATATAAAACTGTAATTTTTTGTGAAGAAGCAACAACAAGTGGGACACAATCATGAAGTGGAAATACATTTTTTGGATATTTCAAACTTTTTTAACAAATAAAAAACGGACAAATTGGACGAGCGAAATTATTCGGCCCCCTTAAGTTAATACTTTGTAGCGCCACCTTTTGCTGCGATTACAGCTGTAAGTCGCTTGGGGTATGTCTCTATCAGTTTTGCACATCGAGAGACTGAAATTTTTGCCCATTCTTCCTTGCAAAACAGCTCAAGCTCAGTGAGGTTGGATGGAGAGCGTTTGTGAACAGCAGTTTTCAGTTCTTTCATGAAACCCTGATGAAGGCAGCTTGTCTGTCGAAACGTTGGAGTTGATTAAACCTATTTCGCATCAGAGCATAGAGTTTTCGGCTGTTCTTTCCTCTAACTGGACTTTGACTTGGCCATTCTAACACCTGGATATGTTTATTTGTGAACCATTCCTTTGTAGATTTTGCTTTATGTTTTGGATCATTGACTTGTTGGAATACAAATCTCCGTCCCAGTCTCAGGTCTTTTGCAGACTCCATCAGGTTTTCTTCCAGAATAGTCCTGTATTTGGCTCCATCCATCTTCCCATCAATTTCAGCCATCTTCCCTGTCCCTGCTGAAGAGAAGCAGGCCCAAACCATGATGCTGCCACGACCTTGTTTGATAGTGGGGATAGTGTGTTCAGGGTGATAAGCTGTGTTGCTTTTACGCCAAACATAACATTTTGCATTGTTGCCAAAAAGTTTCATTTTGGTTTCATCTGACCAGAGCACCTTCTTCCACATGTTTGGTGTGTCTCCCAGGTGGCTTGTGGTAAACTTTAAACAACACTTGTTATGGATATCTTTCAGAAATGGCTTTCTTCTTGCCACTCTTCCATAAAGGCCAGATTTGTGCAGTATACGAATGATTGTTGTCCTATGGACAGACTCGCCCACCTCAGCTGTAGATCTCTGCAGTTCATCCGTCATGGGCCTCTTGGCTGCATCTCTGATCAGTCTTCTCCTTGTATGAGCTGAAAGTTTAGAGGGACGGCCGGGTCTTGGTAGATTTGCAGTGGTCTGATACTCCTTCCATTTCAATATTATTACTTGCACAGTGCTCCTTGGGATGATTCAAGCTTGGGAAATCTTTCTGTATCCATATCCGGCTTTAAACTTCTCCACAACAGTATCTTGGACCTGCCTGGTGTCTTCCTTGTTCTTCATGATGCTCTCTGGGCTTTCAACGGACCTCTGAGACTATCACAGAGCAGGTGCATTTATTCTGAGACTTGATTACACACAGGTGGATTCTATTTATCATCATTAGTCATTTAGGTCAACATTGGATCATTCAGAGATCCTCACTGAACTTCTGGAGTGAGTTTGCTGCACTGAAAGTAAAGGGGCCGAATAATTTTGCATGCCCAATTTGTCAGTTTTTTATTTGTTAAAAAGTTTGAATAATCCAATAAATTTCATTCCACTTCATGATTGTGTCCCACTTGTTGTTGCTTCTTCACAAAAAATTACAGTTTTATATCTTTATGTTTGAAGCCTGAAATGTGGCAAAAGGTTGAAATGTTCAAGGGGGCCGAATACTTTCGCAAGGCACTGTATATCTGTTAAATATTATCCTAATGGAATTTGAATTGTGAACATTATCCTAATGCCATTCAGATTTATGATCAACTATCATAATTGATAAGAATTATTCTAATCACATTCAGATGCAAATGTCTAAATATTCACAGTGCAGGGAATTACTGAAACCAAGAAATGATGTAGCATTAGAGTATGTAAACATATTTCTTAGCATGGTTTCCCTTTTCTGAAATGACATGGCTATTCATAAAATACTAAATTATTAAATGTTAAACATTATTTACATTCATTGCATGAATCAGACTATTACTTAATGGTTAGCCAATGTGTAATGTAAAATGTTGAAAAGAAAAGGTACATAATGACTTACCCAGTTTCACATACATTGCTACCTCTGAATTGTAGCTCTTGGCTGTAAATCCAACAAAAGAAAACATTTAAAGCCACAAATACTAAGACATTTCTAGTTGTTTCCATGTTGTGATGAACAACATCCCAAATGAAAATGTTTCTGACTGTCCAAAAACCAACATGAAAATAATGTTGTCCAAAAGTTTTCCAATCTTGAGGGTATGCTAGCAGCCTGTTTCACTGAAAACTGCATGAATGACAATTAGCAAACGTTTTGTGAAGTAATGGCAAAAAGTTATAAAACTCTCTGGGACCTAGCCACAGAACCTACAAACTGCTGACAGTAGAAAATTCCCAACCCCCAGTCAAATCATTACCCTATAAAAACATTGGGCAGTTACAGAGCTAATTTAACACAAGTCAATGTCTCCCTCTGTTGTTTGAAAGCAAAAGCACGGAAAGTGAGAGATTTGTTGTCGTGTTCTATTTCATATCCTTTATTAATGTTCTGTTTCTGTTATCTTTGGGTAAATGTGAACACTTTTCACATTTCTCTGGGCAATGAAGGAGACGTGTTATCATAAACAGAAGCTGATCATAAAACCTTTATGGTTGTAAAACTCTGGCTCCCAGACAGTATTTAAGTGTAGTATAAGCCCATCAGTAGCTGTACTTTCTGTCAATAGCTGCCATCGAAGTAAACAAACAGGCTAACCTTGCCAATAGGCACTGACTCTATATGCTGGTTATTTAGTACTTCCTTCACAATGTGTGTTTACATCAAAAGTACTACTTTAATATACTTTGTCATTTTATAGTTGTAATTTTGACATGGTGATATTTCAACAACCCATATCCTTAGATTGCTGTATCTAGGAGATAAAATATTTGTTTATGGATATTTAGCAGCAGTGTTTTTTTTACGCAAAAACGGATTGGAGTACAGGAAGGGTTCCTAGCGAAAGTGAAAAGGTGGTACCAGCTGGATCTATGTGAATGTTTTAAAGTACAGCTATCACATGTTGACAAATTAATTGGATGTACAGCTACTTTTTCAACATAATTTCTTGTTACATTTAACTTCCAAAAGCATGATAACAAGGTCAGAAGCGTCATGCACCTATTTTTTTTTAAGGAGGCACAGTGTGCACAATACATGAAAACAGGTGCCCACAAATACTGATATTAAAAGTAAAATCCACGTGTCCCCTCAGTTTCAATGGGCATGACGCCTCTGAACAAGGTAATGTCTTTGTAACTTCCTTGACAGATAAGTTTGCGATTGGGAACCATGCTGTCAAGGGGAATAAAATTGGAAGTCAATCCCAATTCCCCATGAAACTCCCATGTAGCTACTGTAGATCTAGATCATTGTTTTGTGACAAATATCCATAAAATATCCATAGTTAGAGTCATAAAATCTTGTTCCTATGAGATGTATCAATTATTTCAGGGCCGGTTTCGAGGACACAGGTTATGCCTAGTGCTGGACTAAAAATTTAAATTCTATGGAAATTCCCATTGTAGTGTCTTTGAAACTGTCCCTAAGCAATATTTAATTGACCATAAATAAAACTCTTCCCATAAGCATATATCCTTTGACAACTCAGCTACATATAAAATACCTTTTTGCTTAGCATTTTTAATAAGAACTGTCTGGCTACAATCAGTAAAAAATAAAAAATTTGGCTAAACCTAGCAAATAGGTGGGTAGAGCCAAGCACAAGCTAGAAAGGTCTATTTGGGTAACATTTGCATATTCTAATATGTTTCTGTCATGAAACATCTCTGTGAAGTGCACATGCAAGATCGTTGATGACCTCTTCCAACCTGGACTCCCACTGTTCAGTGTTGACATTAAAAAGTGCCACCTGAACAGTTTCTTTCGCTGTACTATGGCCCTCAGCAACCAGCCATCTGTCCCACTGAGACTAATAAGCCTACGTTCATTACATTGAGTTACCTCATTAGTTTGCACCTTCTAATGATCTATCTGAATAAGGAATGGCTGGAAATTTGATATGAATTCCTTTATAGGATACACACACCTCTTATATCTGTCAGGCTAACTCGGAATAGACCCAAAAGCAGATGGGCAAAACGGTAATGAGTCTTGTGTTTTAATGTCAAATCCAGGCAGGTTTAGACAAAGGTTGACAAGTAGAGCATGAAGAATAGTTATGGAATATGATAAACCGTTGCTGACAGATGCTGGACAGCAGAGTTCGGTTTCCTCAACAACAGACTCAATCAGCAGGCAGATGAGTTCCGGAATCCCGATGAACCAAGGTATAGAGACTGGTGGCAAAAAGAGAGGAAACGATGAGTCACAGGTCAAGGAGAAAACATGGGTATACTTGAGAGAAGACTTCAAAGAGTAATAATACTCAGCCGGCGACTAAGACAACGCACTGGGTGGCTGAATAATCCGACAGGGACTGACGGCCAAAACCTCCCAGATATAGGGAGGCAAATCAGCCCCAGGTGCGTTGGAGGTGCAGGTGGAGAAAATCTGGTGCTGATTGCTGGAGTGCAGGAACTCGGGAACTGGTGAGTATGGCACATGAAACAGACAAGACAGACAACACACACCCAAAAGGAAACCAGAAGTGTGGAGAAACACACAAGGAGTGGGAAAAACAGCTCAGGGAGGCGAGACCCTGACAATATCCTGTAGTCTTTTTTACTTAAAACCCATTATATTACTGACAACTTTGATGATTATAAAAGGCTGTATACAATAAATAGCAAAGGGGAATTAGCTCTATTGTAGTGGAATATAATGTGTATAGAACTAGCTTACAGTACTTCAAATTATTTGTACTACAATTAATTTAATAAGGGTCCATGAATATACTACAATTCCATTTTTTGAACTATGGCCCTTAATGCATTTCAGAAACCATGTTGTGCCGTCTTCGGTATTGCTATATACACTGACAGCCAGCTAAACTCTCTCCTAACATCAAGACTCTGAAGACAGTCTTTTCCACGTCCACAGGTTTAATGACGTTACAAGGAAAGTGTGAAACTGTAACAAACAAAGACAGACTAATCAATTCTATTCTAACTTTTAACATACAATATAGTCTACAGAATGCTCAGAATCTAAATTAATCAATTCATATATTTCCTATCTACCATTAGA
>JACXGM010015261.1:0-12787 GCA_016801145.1 Umbra pygmaea | reverse complement strand
TTATTTCTTCTATCGGAACACGAGAAAAAAATGGTTATAGGAACGTTAAGTTCTAGGAACTGCAAAAATCCCTGCGGTCGGAAAGCGGCTAATGTGTCATGTTCAGTGGCCAACAAGATGAGGCTTTCATCAATGAGACAGTGGGTACAATAGGTAAATACATGTCCTTGGTCAGTGGGAACCTCTACCTTAGAGATTGACCAAGATATTTGTTGTTGTTTATTTTTTATTTCACCTTGATTTACACAAGTAGGCCAACTGAGAACTGATACGCACTTGCAACAGTGACCTGCCAAGAAAGAGCTTACAAATGCAAAAGACAACAATGTGAATTACACTAAATACTCAAAAGAAATGTACAGTATATACAGTGTGTACAAATAAGGTCTGTCAAGACAGGTAGATCAATAAATATGCAGAGACGGAGAGCATGAGTAGGAATTATGTCCAATTCATCAATACGTTGTTGAAATATTTTGTTCCAATGCTTTTCATGGACTCTCTATGGGCTTCTCCCTAGAATGTATGCCTCCACTACCCCCAATTGCCTGGAAGCCTCACCTGGACTATATGGTAATTTATCTACTGTGCAACAGAAAGTCGCTTGGTTATGACACAATAGTTACATGTAGCCTATTCTCACAAAAATGGCTGCTACGTGGCCATAACGTGAGATACAAGGTAATGGAGCTTTTTATACATTGTCCTGTTTCATTAGAAGTAAACAATGGACAAATACAGTCTTTAAATGCTAACGGTATGTGATGCCTATGTAGCCTCAGAATCACCACATGGGTGCTTCAACTTCCGCATGCCAGGTTACCCCCTTGACTTTTCTACACGCTACTTCCTTCGTTTGATCCTAAAGAGTCACGTTCCATGACGTTCTGACATTCTGCTGTGTTGACCAATGGGGCTGCTGACAGGACTTAGGTCAAGTGTTTATCGTAAATGATATTTTGCAAGCAAAGGTTTTTGTTTTGCAAGCAAAACTTTCTTAATTGCAATCAAAACCTTTACACAATATGACCAGTTTATTGTTGTTGTTGCTATTAATATAAAAACATTTGATTGCAATATTAAAAATATTATTTTCAATTATATAATATTTGATTAAGACATGTGTTTTGCTTTTGGAAAAATAAGTTTTTGTATGCAAAGCAAAAGGTTTTGATTGCAATATAAAGACAAAAATGTAGCTCCATAGAGCAGAGATTTTTCTTGGTATATATTAACAGGTACTTGAACAAGAAGGAGTCATTATATCAATTTATGATAATATTCAGGTGAGTAAGGAAATTTTGGTCTTCCTCCACTGTCTTTGTACCAAGCTTATCATAGTTTATTGCATCAACTTAGGTTTGTCATTTTTTATTAGAAGCTTCAAATACAATAATGCAACTTTCGCCTGTGCAGGGAGAACTGTAGAATTGTTCTGTGTATTTTTATCATTGTTGACATTGTTTGGAAATTTATATTGGATTACAAAGCAACGCTTGCTCTGAAGAGAAAACATGATGGCTACATGATGGCTGTTTGCTGTGTAGCAAGTCTTATTGCTCACCGTGACTTCTAAATCAATGACTTTTGTTTTGGTCATCTTCAGTGATCCCTGAACTCTAATAAGGAGCCTGGCTTAAACATACATCTGACAAGCCTCTTTAACTAGCGTCTAGGACAAAACCCCTGTAGCACATATGAGACTTTCTTCAATCCTGACATGTAACATTTAGCCAGCAGACCTATGCGTTCACTAAACCACATTGCAAAAGGTGGTACTGGTCAATAAATTGCTGATCTAAAATTGAGTGTATTTGTACTTTATATTGTGATACACTTGGTGAAATTAAATGCCACATGGAATAGGAATGTTATTTTGAATTAAATGAAAATTACAAATGATGCTGCAGGGGTCACATTAATTTGATTGCCTATTAGCAGTATGTGTCAGCTATAGAAGAGATCTGACAATTATCACTTTAATGTTTCAGTTTTTAAAGCCACTTGAGGAAACCAACAGAGTTCCAAATACAGGCAAAATAGTTGGTGCCTGAAGTGCAGGTGCATCGGTCGTTTAAAACAGAAGAATTATTGAATATTTCAAGGGGAACAGTCTCAAAATCATGACAGCATTTTGCTGAACATGGACAAATTGCATCAACAAAGATTAATAATGTTCACAATTCAAAATTGACCAACAGGAATAAAGAGACACTTAACAGGATAGCTTTACGTCACAAAATAACAGCCTCAAGAATTAACACAGACTTGAATCAGCATCTCTGCGCCCCAGTCTTAACAGAAACTGCACATTCTGACTTCACATAGCTGGAATTGATGGCAGAGCTGCCATTCGGAAACCGCTTGTGTCCAAGGCAACACATAGATGCATAACTTGGTGTCAGGAGCACAAAACCACAAAAATCATATGGTCTCATGAGTGACCTTTCGCTGTATACATCCGGTTTACTTTTGGAGAAATCCAGAGAATGTCTTTGGCCACAATGCTGATAACTGTTACCGATGATGGAGGAATCCATAATAGTATGGGCAGCACCTACTGGGAGACTTCATGTTCAATGATTGCTTTGCATGATTCTATAATGGGGCAAACACTGTTCCCTAATATTCCAATATTTCAGGATGATAATGCCCATGTAATACACACTACTAAACAAATTCAAGTGGGGTTTCATGACCAATCTAATGATGTCAAAAACATTCTGTGGCCTCCCCAATCAGATCTAAACATCATTGAACTTTCTAGAAAAGTTCAGAGTTCTGGAGTGAAAAGTTCTAGAGTGTAGAGTGCGGTTTTCCACCTCATCCATTGTCTAGGACCTCTATGAAAACATTACAAGAAGAACTTTTGTTGTTCTGAAAGGCAAAGGTTTGCACTACTCCTTATTAGGTCCTTGATATTAATATAGTGTTTATTTTATTTTGTCCAAAAAGTTGCATCACAAAGATGAAAGATTTTTTGCGGAAGAGGGTGATATGAAATATGATGTTATGTGTAATGAAAATGGAGCCATATGCGTTAATCCAGGCTGGATCATGAAAACAGCATGGTGTGAATTAATGTGACACATACATGACAAATGCTGATTTCCTAAAAAGTGGTGAAAATCTATTTCAAACAGGCAGAGCTAGGAAGACCCGTTATGACCCACATTCCTATCATCCCCTGCAGTGTGGCATTAAATCCAGTCCCAACCCCAGGGCTGGAATAAATCTGCATTCAATTAAAGGATTAACCACTGTTTAAACATGGCTTCCTCTTTTCACTGCTAATCTTCAAAGTGGGTGTCCCTGTCCATTGCGCCTATGATAGAAAGTGTGGCATTTGCCCGAAATAATACTGCTCAGTCAATCAAACTTTATTTATACTGTATATCAAATGACAAATAAATAATAAATTAATACATTCAAGGTGCTTAAATTAAGATGTGGCAGACGATAAAGCAAAAAATGTAATCCAGACAAACGTTATACAATATTACAAGTGGACCTAAGAGACTGATGCAAATAAATAAACACTGCAATAAACCACAATATAAACAAAATAGATTGTGTGATTACTGTACACCTGTGACAGTATCCTAGGTGAGATACTGTCAAATGAACTGAGATCGGACTGGTAACATAGTTTAAGTTTATTTTCTAAGAATATTCCTGTTTATTGTGTATTTGGGTTCCTTTATATTACATTGCTAGGCACTGTAGTTTTGTGTTTTTTGTACTGTCTCTTTAAGTTGTGTGTGTGCACCGCTCCCCTGCTTGGCTAGATCTATGATAGGTGTTATCTCAGGTTACACTGGTACTTCTGATTAGTGATTGCGTGCAGCCATGTCCAATTAGTCTTTCTAAAAAAACTCTAACTAATGCAAGGGTGTGGTGCTGTGGAGAGAAGTACCTTCCCTATGAGTAATGTGCTGTGTAATTATAGCTTGAGTTTAGGCGTACGCTCTTTGTGTTTAGCTGAATAAGCGTCTGTGCCACTATAGAGCACAGAAGTATAGTTATATTCGTTGTGCACTCTTGTTAATCCAGTTGAGTTATTGTGTACACTCTGTAACTGCCTGTGTATCTATAGTATTCGCTGAACCTATTGTGCAAACTTGCTACCATATGCCATTTCTCTACCTCTGTACCATCCTGGACTTGCATCATTAAACTACTACCATCTACACCTGCCTTGGTCTCCCTCCTTCACTACACCACCGATACTGTGACAACACCTTCAAATAAATGAGGTCTCTGATAAAAAAAATCTCATCCCAAATTCCTAACCCTAGACCTAAACCCAATCTTAACTAATACTAAAGTATAACCATTGGAAAATCAACTACGTCTTGCATTTTGTAAATGCACCCTTCTGTCTCTACGTGATTGTTTTACTACAGTGCTTCGCGGGCGGCAGTCACAGGTTTCTCTGGATGCGCGTCTTAAATTGTAAAAAAATGTAATAGGAATGTTTTTCCCGCGAAAGACATCAGAGCCCACTTTCCACTGAATGCAGTAGAGACATACTAACCCCCCACGCCTTGTTTAAAGCCTACCTAGAACCTCCTAGTATAGCCTAGGTGGCCTCACAATGGAGATGAGGCATTAGACAGTCTATAACAGTGCCTTCCAGTTGATCACCAATGCCCCATTTAATACCCACCACTGTGACCTACTGTAAATGCACTAGTGGGCTGGCCCTCACTACACACTTTATGCCTGACCCATGAGTATTTCCTCATATACAATTGAATTCTTTGCAAAAACCCCTCTATACCTAAACTCTTTTCTTACCATTGCCCTACCCACCAGTAACCTGTGCTCAAGCAGGTACATCTCCCTAGTTACCCCAAAAGCCCATACCTCCTTTGGCAAAAACTCCTTCCAGTGAGCAGCCGTTAACAACTGAAATAAACTACAAAAGGCTGAAACTTGAACACCATCACCCTCTCATCCTTTAAATAACGAGTTTCAGAGCTTCTGTCGGATCTTTGCACATTTGCTCTAGTGCCTTAGTATTGCCAATGGTGCCTTTGCATGAACTGATCTGCTCAGTATTTTATTTGTTTTCTACCATTTTTACAATATCTATTTGCACAGTTATGCTCAAGTGTTAATTACTCCATGGTATTTGCCTTGCCAATTTACATACCAATTTGATCTACCTCTCTAATACAGACTCAGTTGCATTAATTGTACATATACCTACATCGTTTACTCTGAATTTCCACAACTTGTTTTTTGTTTGTATTTTTATTCCCCTGTGTAATTCATGTGTAATTTCTGTAATTTATTTCTAACTTTGTGTCATCATGCACCATCTTCGCTTTATTTTGGCCAGGTCACTGTTTCAAATGAGAAATTGTTCTCAACGTGCCCACCTGGTAAAATTTAGTTTAAATACATAAATAAATAAACCAAAACTACCTAATCTTAATCCTCAATTCTTAAACTATGCCCAATTTGTACATTTTCCCCTAAACCAATCCCCTATCCCTTTAAATTACATTTTCCTTATTCGAGACCTGCTACCTTGTGGGAACTTATGTTTTAGATTTTACTATATTTGTAGGGACATCAAGTCCTCACATTGACACACTGATCACACAAACAAATACACACATAGAAACAGTTGCTTGCCTTGCCTGTCTTTACATGCAGCCTTTCCCGATACACAACACGCAGATATATGCATACTTAAACACTGACATTCCTACATACAGAAAGCAAGTATAACTGCTGTCCTGTATCAGTACCTCCATTCAACAGTAAACACATACATATCTCTAGAGGAGCACTCAGACATTGTGTATTTGGAGATTTCACAGTGATGTGTCAGTATGCCAGTGCTTCAACAGTGTGTTAGTTTGTGATGTGAAATATCAATGACAGTGCCTGAAATGGGTTCTTGTGTCTGCCACATTCAGTTGGTGGACCATTTCACACCCCCACAAATGACTGAGATAAGTGGCTTTCATAGACAGGCCTTGTAAAGTACAGACAGCTCTATAAGTGGACTGTAGTGCTCTTTAGCTGATAAGAGGCCATATCATATGCCTGCAGATAACAGCTGGTGGGTCTCTATCCTACACAAACATGGAATAATATAACATTATATTGCATACTGAGGGAATAACAATAGTTCCATACGCGTGGTCAGTGTGTGAGGTTGTTGTGTGCAAGTGATTTTGTAGACTTTCTGGGTAAGGTTTAAAATTTGAGGTTAGGGTCAAGGTTTGGATTAAGATTTGGTTTAGTTTTAGGGTTTACAGCATACGAAAAAGATTAGTGAAGTTAAGGTTTAGTGTAAGGGTTGTTTAAAATGAGAGGTTTGGGATTTTTTTTTTTTAAAGTAAACAGTCTTAAAAGTCATAAAAACTTGTGGGATCCAGCGGTCTCCTTTATTAAGCATACATAGAAACAATCCTAAATTTGAGTTTACGAACAGAATAAAAAATGTTTGTATGCATAAAACAAGTGTGATTTGTCAAATCATCTTTCAAATGTTTTACACACACCGGTAGAAAATCACCATTGATAAATACCACTTGTTCTTACCGTCAGTGCTCGTGCAAAACCTATACGATTTTTGCATTCCAAAACAGTCCTAATTACCCAAATATGGTACAAGTTATCCTTTGAAGCCTGCAAGAAACATAGGCTACAATGGAGTACATTAAATTCATGACGCAATCCAAAAATCAAGGAAAACTGTTTCTAAGCTTGACAGAACTATGCCATATAGTGTAACATGTTGAGTGGATGATATGTCACACTAATGTGGCCTACGTACAGTTAAATGCCATAAAATCTGTTTTGCAGAATAAATGAGTCATGCATTCCACCTGCCGTGTTTACATTCAGCAACATCTTTTGCACCGATCACCTGTACATTGAGTGGAAGGCTGTTTTGTTCACATACTGTTCTTATATCATGCCATGTATTCATCTGATTGTTTTAGGAACACGTACATGTAATGAACATAAACAAACTCCTTATGACTCCAACTTTTGAGCAATGTGAGCAATACCGGTAGTGTGTGGAAAGTATACAGTATGACACATATCGATTCATCTTTTTGTGAGATATGATTCTACTGAAAGTGCCCGTAGCATTAACCCGATTAGGCATTTATTATATTTGTCTTTCTAAAATAGCCTACTTATTTAATTGAAGTCAAGGAGAATCTGATGAGCCTGTGTACTCTCTTCAAATGGCCCCACCTTTAAAAATAAACTCTCTAGAATGTAGCATATAGCAAATATTTACTCTGAGCATCAGCCTCTCATTCGAATTCCTAAGAGTCTGTTATAATAATTAATCAATGGCTTTTACACAGCTAAAATTTAACAAGTGTGTAGTTATTCTTATTATTACAAATAACCAGGCATTATGAAATTACATAGATAGCGTAGCAATACAAAAACAATGAATTCAAATAGTACTTTTTATTCACATTTTAGAAAATACATGTTCTTTTTTAGTACTCTACATTGCAGAAGCAGTTCCCTTCCAACCCTTGTTATTGTGCGTAGTGCGTACGCATGGTAAAGGCTGTCGTAGATGTACGAACATTCTCATGCAAACATTCATATTCATTAATCCCACAGTTTGCGCAGAAATTATAGCACACATGGTTTACATACATTTGTGCATACGCATGCTTGGTAAATGAGCTCCCATGTGTTTGTGTACATGTGGGAACCTAATCTCATTCTGGTGGAACCTTTCTTCAAAAGGATATTGACAGAAATGAGTGACTCAATAGTCACTGGTTCTATATGCAAACTTGAACAACCAATCATCCCACTACACCCTCTGATGTGTGTTTGGTACGCCACTGTTCACATTCCCCCTCATCAACATTTAAAAGAAAGCAATGAAGGCATGCACTAACTGCAATAAAAAACATTTAGAAGATTTGTTTGAGGAAGCTTATTTACCTAAAGGATTGCTATTCTGCCTTGGTTAAATAGCAATGATGGTCAAAATTCGAACTGGTATAATGAAATTCAAAATGAGCTCACAGTTATCAATGGTTTGATATAAATGTCTGTCTTCAGACATCTTTATTATGGAATTTAGATCAAGGATACATTTTTGCACCCCCTTAATCTTGAACTTTACTTCTAATAATAAGTAGAAAACCATGTTGTCTTCATCATTGTCATTAAATGGGAGCACACTACAGCAACTCCGGGGTGGGTTTCTAGGACAATAATATATGTTTTACAAATTCTTGTGTAAAGAGAGAACCAGACTTCAATTTTTTTTAGGGAAAACCCTTAGTACTTTGTCGTCGAAGAGATTGGAAGGACTTAGGAAAATGAAAAATGTATGTAATTGGAACATTAATGGAGATGGGTGCAGGGGTAGTGGAGACAAATGCGACTAGGGTATAAATTAAAACATAGTTTATTCCCAAGTATAACACTTCACAAAACAAAGACTGCTGTGAGTCAAAAACCAAAAGTCAAACCTGCATACGAACTACACCAACCTTACATATGAACAATTGTCATGATTCTCCATGGTGGTGTCAAAAGGAAGGAGACAAATGCGAAGGTCTTCAAACTCAAACAGTGTTTAATACAGAAAACACTATTTTACAAAAGAATACTGCCGCGAGGGGCAAACACTACAAATGAGGACACGCAACACAGGCTGACATTACTAATAACCGACAAAGGAAATAACAAACACACACAAACTATATACTGGACTTAATGAGGGTAAAACGAAAACATCTGTGAATGATAAAGAATACTGGTGATCTATAGGCTGAGAGAAAACAGGTGATGAGAGTAGCGGGAACTGAAACCAAAACAATGCCTACGGGAGAAAAATCTAAAACACACAACACACGGAACCTGTAGGATGCCCTTAGGGGGGATCGTTACAACAATTAAGTTAATAATGAGTGATTGTGAGTTCGGTGAGTGTTACATATGAACAATGAAGTTAATAATGAGTGATTGTGAGTTCGGTGAGTGTTACATATGAACAATGATAATAATGAGTGATTGTGAGTTCGGTGAGTGTTACATATGAACAATGAAGTTAATAATGAGTGATTGTGAGTTCGGTGAGTGTTACATATGAACAATGAAGTTAATAATGAGTGATTGTGAGTTCAGTGTCACTGACAGTGGAGCTGATGATCAGTTGGTCCTGAGATGAGTGGGAGGCAGCTGAAACCACACCTTGTTTTCTGTTGCAAAAATAAGACTCCCTGATATACCGATTGCTTTAAAAATACTAAGGTTGACTTTCAGCAATGTTTCTATCAGGCGTTGTATTGATAAATAGACAAGTTGGCATGTTTTATTTTCAGCATAAAGAACTACAATGCTGGATATCCTGCTTTGCCAAGTCCCACCGACATGACATTTGTTTTATACTGTGCATCATTAGTTAAACAACATTGCTGCTGAACACAACGTCTGCTAAAGAAGACTTTGAAATTATACGTTTTTGAAATTGCTTTTATATTCCGATATACACTTGTACATGTTTGGGCCAAGTACACTGAAGAAAAGGGTTGTTGCTAGCATGACTGAAGACTGTACTTGTGTGCTGGAAAACCATAATAGCTTTCCAGCACATATGGACATAGAGCTATTGAGGACTTACTTCAATGTTCCTAAAATAAATTATGAAAGACAACCAAAGCCATTTAGACCAAGGGGACAAATTACAAGTTAGTGAGTCAAATCATGTTTGTGAAAATTATTTGTATGTTATTTTGAAAATGTAATAACTATGTAGCAATACATTGTTTTAGTAAAACAAAACTGCAACTTTGATTTTTATAAACAGCAACATTTTATAACAATGTTGTACTTTGAATGTATATCATGATTCCTACTTCAGTAGGCTACTAAATCTGCCTCATGTCATTGCAAATTGTGTGATAAACGTGATGTAATATGAAAAGTTATCGGTGACAGAATGTTGTTTAATCTTAAATCAAATTGCTGGATGTTATAAATTGTTTGATTATGATAATGCTACTGGCAACACACAGAGTACCTAGCTGAAATTATTTAATAAATCCATGACTGTTTCAGGCTGTTTTTTGATGTACAAAAAACAAAAGCTAAATGGCAGATCGATGTAAACTGTATCATTATAGTAACACTGTTGGATACACAGAGTAGCTAGGCTGAAATTATTTAATTAATTCATTAATGTTTTGGATTGTTTGTTGTTCAAAATGGATCAAGGTGTGCTAACGAAAGCTAAATGGCAGAATGATGTAAGTTGGGTGATTATAGCCTACTGGTGATAGCTATGTCCTATAGCTCCTTTCCATCATGTATGCTGTATCTGCCTCGTTAGCACTCAGCATTAGTCTACTTGGGACATCAGTGTTAGACATGGCAAGAAAGAGCACTTGTCTTTTTGCAATCATGTAGTTACTAAAGCTGGGCACAATACTGCCACAGTGTCATGATGTATGTGTTTTAAAAAGAATGCTGTTTTTGTAAGTTTGTAGTTCATTACTAGCTTTTCACCCTGTTTCAAGGCTCTTTCACAAACAATGGAAGCTACTCGCTAGGGGAGCGGGCACTAAGTTGGCTTTAAATCCTGAACCTTGTGGTATTTTCAGAATATGTTGGCACAATAAAAGGTTATATGAAACAAATGGGCATTGCTAACATTAGTAATTAGAATATTACGTAGCTGATATATGGAGAAATTTCTCTTTGTCAGTATGTACCATAGACAGATGACAGTCATTAGCTACTGTACAAAAATCTATCAAAATTCCTTACCAATGCTAAGACTAGTTATCTCATATTCAGTGTACACCCCAGCAGTTTTAGTTTGCTAGAATTATACTGCATCAAAAACTAATCTGGTAAAATTTAAATGATGACAATGTGTTTGACAAATGATATTGCCTAGGTACAGTAAATAACAGTAACTTAAACATGTTTTTTTTCAAGCCTCAGTAATGCACTTTAAACCAAATCATCAGCACTCACTGTGGTAGCAGTAGCACTCATTGAGTAGAAGGCACAGTTGGCAACAACTCTCAACCATCCATATGCAACCCAAGAAGACAAAGGTTTACTTGCTTGCGAATGGGTTGAATGCTAAGCATCTAGTCTAAAAATAATACTAATATAAATGTTGAAAATGTCATTTTAGATTCTGAAGGTAGATGGATCTTATTAAAGATGGTAATTGACTTAAAACAGATATGGCTCATTAACCTATATGGTCCAAATAAAGATCATCCACTATTCTTTAAAGAGATATATGAGAATCTATTACAATTACAAGCAACACAGGGCTATATAATTATGGTCGGGGATTTTAACACAACGTTGCACTCGAGCTTGGATAGAAAAGGTAATAAAAACATAAATTATCACCCAAAAGCACTAAAGGAAATAAATAATTGCATGAACATTCTAGAATTGGTGGATATATGGAGGCTTAAATATCCTACAAAGATAAGATATACATGGCGGAGGCTTAACCAAGCTAGTCGTCTTGATTATTTTTTGACGTCATTTTCTCTTGCACCGAAGGTTAAGAAAGTGTTGATAGGGGAAAGAATGAGGTCTGATCATCATTTGATTGGCATATATATTGTTCTTACAGAAGTTCCACGGGGAAGGGGGTACTGGAAATTTAATATTTAATATTACAAAGCTTACTGGAGGATAACTCCTTTGTAGCCAGAACTAAACAATTTATAGAATAATTTTTTTAACATAACATAGGTACAGCAAACCCGCTTATTGTGTGGGATACCTTTAAATGTGCCTTTAGAGGCCATGCAATTCAGTACTACTCCTTGAAAAAAAGACAATTCATATTAAAAGAGTCCATACTATCCAAAGAAATTGCAGACATAATAGCTCAGATTGACAACAGTAACAGCTATAATATGGAGTTTCAGAATAAGTTGGAGGATAAACAAAAAGAAATGGAGGAACTTTTCTTTTTACAAGAAAAATCAAACATAATTTACTACAAAAATAAAGCAAGCTGGATGGAATATGGAGAAAAATGCACATCTTTTTTCTTAAATCTTCAACATAGGAATTTCACCAAGAAGAATGTATTGAAAATAGTCACTAATGAAGGATCCACTTATGACTCTCCAAATGAAATACTGGAGCAGGAAGTAAAATACTTCAAACAGATGTTCTCCTTTCAGTCTTGGCCATTACCTTTAACAGATATTAATTGTATGAGTTTTTTCGCTGATAATAACTTAAAACTAACAACTACGCAAAGAGGCTCATGCGAAGGACTAATTACTGAAGAGGAAATGCTTGAAGCTATCAAAACATTTAAACATGGAAAAACTCCCGGACTGGATGGCATCCCAGTAGAGGTATACCAAACATTTTTTGACATGTTAAGAGGTCCATTATTAGCATGTTTTAATCATTCGTATGTAAACGGTAGATTGTCAGACACACAACAAGAAGGGCTGATCTCATTATTATTAAAACAGGACCCAAGTGAAGCATATAAATACCCTGTATATTTAAAAAACTGGAGGCCTCTTACACTGCAATGCTGCAATGCCAAAATATTAGCAAAATGCATAGCTCTTAGAATTAAGAATGTTTTATCCGATATTATTAATCCTAATCAGACAGGCTTTATGCATGGACGTTATATTGGAGACAATATAAGACAAGTTTTAGAAACAATATAACACTATGAACTATCAGGACTATCTGGCCTAGTTTTCATAGCTGATTTTGAAAAAGCCTTTGATAAAGTTGGATTAGACTTTATATATAAATG
>JACXGM010015260.1:0-21434 GCA_016801145.1 Umbra pygmaea | reverse complement strand
TAGAAGTGTAAGCGACATGTAATTCTTGGTGTAATTGTGTAATTCTGTGTCCGATTAAAGAGTTGTACTTTGATGCGCTTTAATTGGAATTAAATATTATTCATTTACTAAGTTCTGTCATAGGCATTCTAAATCATTTCCCAGAACATTCTCCGGTGGAGAATTAATGGGATAGTAATTCATGTAAGTTATCTTGTGCAGTCTGCTCCTATGTTTCAGCGTGTATCACGCACACAGTTCAAGTAGCATATTCCTTTGTCTGACTCGCGGGCAACGCTCTAGTTTCCCGGGTCTGTGGTATTTCAGTCCGTAGCTGTTTACACACGGATAAATGATCATTATTAGGTCAGAGAATCAGATAGGAAATATCCAACCACGTCTATTCTATAAATCCTCTATAGGCATTTATTAAGCATTTCTCCGTTCTTAACCCAGACTATTGCAAAAGGGAAAAGGAAATATATCATTTATTAATGTATTAATTTATTGTGCATATTTATTGGTATCCTTTTACTCCCGACTACATTTGCACCGTAATATTTTATGTGTAATATTTTGCATGTTTGTGTGCTGCTGAGCTTCCCTGTGTGTATGCAACAAGCATAGCATGCATGCACCGTGCATACGCCTAGGTGCATTTGACTAATTTGCTGCTAAAATAACAACGACATGCTGCACCATTGACTTTAGACCAGGTTTTTGTTGGTCAATGGTGCGATCACTTTCTGATGCCTCAAGATAGCAATACACCCAGAATTATCCTGAACACACCTCCCTGTTAGACCAGCACGCACGCCCATTGGCGCAAATATGGGCGCAGGTGCACTTGCTATTTAAACGACGTTGGCGCTGGACGGGAAATTGACAACTGCGTAGGTGTTAAACAGGCAAAGACACTTGCTTTCAGACTTTGGGCTGCATTTGTGCAGGTGCAAGATATAGGGCCCTAAATGTGAAAAATGTGGGCAGGCTCGAACACATGACCATTGTGACTTAGACTGTCCTGCAGTGCAGCAACTTAGCCTACTACACCAGGTGGACCCCCTAGGATTGCAGAAAAGTGCAATGTCCATTATGTGAGGTGCCTAAAGGCAAATTAATGCTTCTGCATCAAGGTTACGGCGTGTCATAACCTACGCTGCCATGAGCATTTTTACTCCTCGTCGGTGTCTGCCTTGTGCATTGATACCGGAAATGCAATGCAATCAAGCCGACCAATCACAGATCTTGCGGCTGCATCGCTGTGATGCATAGTTACATTTTTGAAGAGGTGCACGTCAGCTACGGTGTAGGGTACGGTGCAGGGTACGGTGCAGGCAGCCAGCTAAAGCGTAGGGTACGGCGTGACATTGATGCAGAAGTATAAATTGGGCTTTATACAGTGCTACAAGGAGACAGGAAGGACAGCTGATCGTCCTTGCAGTGGCAGACTACATGTAACAACTCCTGCACAGGAATGGTACATCTGAACATCACACCTGTGGAACACTGTGTGATATTCTTCCCTGACGAGTCGCAGTTTTGACTCTCCAGGGTGGATGGACGGACTTGCGTGTATTGTCGATGGAATGAGCGTTATACTGAGGCCTGTACTCTGGAGTGGGATCAATGTTTTACATATTCCCATGAGAACAGCCTGTATGGGATGATAAGTAGGGGTATGACATGTACTGTATGTCAGTAAAATATGTGGTAAAATGGATGTCAAATGTATGTTTTTCATATATAAGGCCATATTTGGCCATAGATTAGATTTTCACATGGGATGTCACATTTAAATAAGTAATTAACATATATGGCCATATATTAGATTTATGTATGGAGGGGTTCATTTGCCATCAGTGAAGATGTTGCTCAATTGCAGGTCACTCGCTGTGAGGGGCTGTTCAATGTTGAATGTGACAGAAAGTAATTTTGATTTTAACAGTTATCACAGTTTAACATACAGAATATTATCCCTGCCCATTTAAGTCCCTTGTGTTCCCTTTGGAACATCATTAAAAGTAATTGCCATATTTGAAAATAAATTTGATTATTTTTCTCACAAATAAATATATCTATTTTTTTCATGTGAAAAAATCAATGTTATTCACAGAATGTAATAATGGATCATTGTCCTCAATAAATAAATGACCAAGTATAGTATTTTTGCCTCATTTGTTTAATTGGGTTCTCTATATCTACTTTTAGGACTTTCAAGCACCAATGTAACTCCATCTACGTTTAATTTTAAGAGTGGGAGGACCATAGAAATGGAATGGATAGAAAGGCCATTCCAATTCAAATCAATGTAGCAGAATGGTCAGAGCGGCAGCCATATTTATTTGTACCATTCCATTGCAAAGATCTAGCAGCCTACTTCCGCATTGAACAGATTTGTGTGTTGTCACCATGACAACTAACAACAATCACCATTTTGTTGTGTACTAATCTAATGACCACGCCAAGCAGTTCAATGGCCTTTCTCTCCATTCTATTTCTATGGGGAGGACTCAGATTTAAAAGTGTTCTGTTTAGAACCATACTGGTATTCCAAAGAATACTTATTGACGTCCAAACAAACATGAACCCATTCATTCAGAAATGTTTTTTTTAATACACATTATACTTGAAACTCTGACAATTCTTTTAACACTGTATAATGCTTAGAAGTGCATTGTACAAAACATGGCTAAACAGATCAGGCGTGTCATATAGGAAAACCACAAAATGTATCATGTTCCTAATGCTCCACTGAGTCTAACTAACATACAGCATACAATAGATTTTGGTGCAAACTGTCAAAGCAAAATAAACATTTGGAGAAAAAAAGACACCCGTGACCCTGCCAAATTGCTATACACTATATTCACAAAGAAAATGGTTTTCCCTACACTCTGTACTTTTATTATATTTAGCTTACTGGAATAGGTAACATGCCCCAGGCAATAGAGTACATAAATGCATCATACATCTGATACTGAAGAGACAGACCCAGTAAGAAAGACATAAAGTGTCAACCAGTCTTTATTCGTGTGCACATTTACTTTTGTGTGTGTATGTATGATAAACAGAGCTCTCTGTACCTCAAGCCTGTGCCCTTCAAAACCATTAGTCAATTATCAGGAGAATAACTGGTAGAAACAAGTGGATTAGCAGTTAGAACCAGGGCAAAGAATACCCTGTGATGGATGACAGCTTTCATATTCCAGCCGCTAGCATTGGTGTCTTTCTCTATGTCTTTCACTGCCATAAAGTTAAGTGCTATCTGTGTGTTTGTGATTGTGTGTTATTGTGTGTGTGTCTGACTGTGTGTCTGAATGTGTGTGTGTGTTTCCTAAGCTAAATGTAGAGGAGAAAAGTAGTGTGGTCCTTGAATCGAATTTCAAATTACAGTAATGACATTCCTAGTCTTTTGATCACTTAATACTGGATACAGACTCCTCATCCTGAAAACAGAAGAGACCAGCCTTAAAAAGGTCAGTATAGAGTAAATATTTTCTCCCTAAGGTGCTTTTGGCATTATTGAAAGACACACACATGCACACACACAAATATACGCATACACACACATGCACACACACACTAACAGCCAGGGGAGGCAGAATGAGAGATGGAAGATAAGCATTGTGGCAGAAAGACAACAGCACAAAAAACTCAAGATGCCTGCATTACGTTACTGGGAGACACACGTGTCATTTTGACATTTAACAGCATGTGAACAGCTTGATGCCTGGCTGGGCCAATCTCTCTGCCTGGTTCTGTCTGCCTTTCTACTTTATCTGTTTTGCTGTTATTCGGTCTATGACAGGCTGTTTTTTTTACTGTCTGGCTGGCTGTTTGTTATTCTGACTGGCTTATTGTCTATCTCTGGCTGGCTAGATGGTGTTTTTTCTGTGTCTTGCTGGCTGGTTTTTGTCACATTCTTGTGTCTGATGGGGTCAATTGTTTCAAGTTGTTAAATTATTTTACACTTGCATTGTTGGTGAAACAAAAAGGATGGTAGATGGGCACCTAAGATACCAACTGCGATGTTTGTGAGGTTGAATCTATCAAGACACAAATGTTTGGATATGTTTTAATTTAATCCATCAACATGAATGATGAGTGGCATCTGCTGGTCTTTCAGAGGGGAAGCTAATTTTTGGCCTACATCATAAAAATTGTCAGTTTATTTATACGTAAATTCTGCCCAGATTCAGATTATGGGCGTGACATAATCGCAGCATTTATCCAATGTCCATCTAGTTTCAAAGCACTGAAAAAAAACTGTTCAAAGCAACCCCATTGAAGTCCATGGACGCCAGAATTCAACAGGGAAATGTACGGTGACGCTACGGGAATGTATGAGAAGGAAATCGAGTCAGTCGACCTGCTATATGTAGATGATTCTGAACAAACTCGTCTTTGAGATGAACGTGTTGTAATGCATTTTTTATCAATAAAATGTTAACACAATAGTACATATTTGAACATTAATGTTTTGACGTTTTAGGGGAAGCCGAGCTACCTTTGCAGTCTTAAAGAAATCGCATCTGTTCACCACTGTGATCTTTATGCACTCACAGATTAGCCCTCGCTGCATACTCAATGCAAACCCAGAGGTTTATCTACAATGTCTGGCTAGGCAAATCACCAGTTTACTTTAGATCATTATTGAATTATCTACCCAAAGCCTCTGCTTGAACAGATATATTTCACTGTGGTCAGATCAATATTCCCTTTAGCCATCATTCTTTCCAGTTTTGTGCAGCCAATTAAAAGAATGAACTGAAAAAATTAGATTTCCATCACTATTAACAATTTCAAGTAACAAATGTCTAAGCTGATCTCTGTATATTGGTCATTATCCTCATGATTTCTCATGCTGTAACGCCCAGCCCAGAGTGTGCTGGCATAAGCAGTGAACTGAGAAAGTTCTTATATATACAATTAGTATTTCATTTATGTGGGTAGTTTTGGTTTCCTGTTCAGTGCATTGCATGTAGTTTTGAGATTTGTTAGGTCCCTTTAAATTCATGTGTGTCCCTTTAAGTTCTGTGCCGACACCTCTCCCCAGTTTGGCCTTTGTTAGGTAAGACGGGTATCTTGTAGATCTGATAGGTAATGACATTTAGCTGTGTTCAATTAGCTAGTTAGTTCATTGCATATAAGCTGGCCAAACTAGTGTAGGGAGAGGTGTCGGTCATTGATAATCTGTATCAATGTGTGGAAGGCTGTCAGGGAGCTACACTTAAACATGTAAGTTGTGAAAAGTGAGTCGCTAAAATTTGGAAGTTAATGCGTACACTCTGTATTGTGCGTTAGCTGTCAGTGTCCGTACCCCTGTTGAGAGCACGTTGAGCTATATAAGTATATTTGTTGTGCTCTCGCTTCACAAGTGATTGAAGTTTGGAAGTTTATGTATATGCTCTGTACTTATGTGTTAGCTGTTAGTGTCCGTGCCACTGTAAGAGCACGTTAAACTATATAAATATATCCGTTGTGCTCTCGTTTCAGTGGTACCCTGCAACTGCATAATATGTATTTTTCTCGGATTGTCGTATTAAATACAAGAAACGAACATCTACCTGCTTTTGGTCTCCCTCCTCCACACCACACCACCAAAACCGTGACACATGCTACATATATATGTTAGTCATTCAATACAATCAATCTCTGCACATCTCTGCATTTAGTTTACATTTTGTCTCTGTAGGCTTACCTGCTCCACCACCATGGTGTATTTACAGTTCTTTAATCTGACTTAATTTTTACACATATTTTAAATGCATCTTCAGTATTTTCTGTATTATGTATTTTCTGCACATATAAAAATACCAACCCATTATCATGCCTAAGCATGTAATATACACGCTGCTCCAGCATGTCAGTGTCACGTTTTGCCTCACTTTAGAAACATCGCTGTTAACTTGATCTAAGCCTTACCCAAACCCTAACCCTAACCTTAACTACTCAGAAAACTTGCTGTTAACTCCATGTAACATGTATTACATTTTAATGTATTGTTTGGAAACATGGTTACAGTGATGAAAAAAAGGATAAAAAAGCGTATGTGCAACACGTCTGCATCATGCTAGAATAGAAAAAAAAATACATGCAAAGTGTCCACCTGGATTTGAACTTGAAACCTCTGGGATGTGAATCGTTTATACGCCCATCCACCACCCCCATCCCACCAACCTGCTAAATCTATGCTCTTTACACTCTGCTACATCATCATGCGATTCGAAAAGTATCGCCCCCTGCTGGTAGAGCACCTTCGTAATTTGTGTAATGTTCACGCCTCGGCGAGGCAAAGCGTGACACTGACACGCCAAACCCAATGGACCAGCATGTGTATTACACGCTTAGGCGTGATACTGGGTTCAAAAATACATATGGTATATTCTCTGAGGGGATATGCCCCATAGCCCAATAGCCAAACATGCTGCTTTACATACTTCAATAGCATAGACTGGTTATCTGGATGTCATTGTTCACATCAACATATTCACCTTACAGTACAATGGAGCTTAAAAGAAAGATGAAGCCTCTACCGCTTGTTTAGTCAATAGAGCCTTTTTACTATGCCATTTAAGTGGATAAAAAAGCCATGCCTTTTCAGGAACGACACCAGTGTCAGTACACAGTGTGTTTCAAAGGCGCTTCAGAGCCATTTAGGACCTGGTGGCCCTGCAGCCTGGCTCTCTGATTAAAACAGAGCAGGAGCTGTGACACTCCATTGCTAAGTGAATATGGAAATGAAGTCCCTGGATTTCTCATTTCTACCCACTGCCCTCGCACACTGCAGTCCTAACGCAGTGAGTTTGTCTGTGCCTGTGGATGCGTTTCTGTGTGTGCGTGCAGCGTGTATAAATGGCCCATATGTGCTCAGAAAGGGGGTGTAGATTTGAGATTTTTCTGTTTTGATTAATTATTGGTCCTCCACCGGATGAGGCTGGCCCCTCTTACACACCGACTGGAATAATAACACACTGGCCCCTCTTACACACCGACTGGAATAATAACACACTGGCCCATCTTACACACCGACTGGAATAGTAACACACTGGCCCCTCTTACACACCAACTGGAAAAATAACACACTGGCCCCTATTACACACCGACTGGAATAATAACACACTGACCCCTTTTACACACCAAATGGAATAATAACACACTGGCCCCTCTTACACACCAACTGGAATAATAACATTAATATTTTGGTAGTGAAATGACAGACAGAAAATGTGCAATATGCATCAAAATGAAATTAGACAGGTGCATAAATTTGGGTACCCCAACAGAAATATCACATCAATATTTAGTTGAGCCTCCTTTAGCAGAAATAACAGCCTCTAGACGCTTCCCATAGCCTGTAATGAGTGTCTGGATTCTGGATGAAGGTATTCATTCCTCCTTGCAAAACATCTCCAGTTCAGTTAGGTTTGATGGTTGCTGAGCATGGACAGCCTGCTTCAAATCACCCCACAGATTTTCAATGATATTCAGGTCTGGAGACTGGGATGGCCAAACTGGACGGCGCTAGACGGTGATCCATTGGCTAGCAGCGCTGCTAATCCTGCACGTTCACAATCATCACCAACACCACCAGCTGGCCAGTCTGTTGTTAGCGAGTCTAAGGAGTCGATGGCTGGGGGGGTATCCAGGGAAGTGCCCACAGCAGGTTCAATTTAGACAGAGGATCAGTTCAAAAACAAGCAAAAATATTACCCCTGGCTTTTGATGTATAATTCAAAACTAAGCTGCAAAACATAAAAAAAGGTAAGGAGTTTGGGTCCAGAAAATAGTGGTGGGATGAAACTATAGCCAAAGAGTGGGTGGATTGTGTCAGTCCTTCTTCAACCTCCAATTTTAAAAACAAGAGCCCTCAGAAAAAAGGTTTGGAACATGCCCCGAACCAAGCGGCATTTAGCTGCGGAGGGAATTGTCCTTAATTTATTATCTGCGTTAGACTGTGTTAAATTTACTAAGGGCTTTCTCTCTAAAACACTCGTGTGACATGTGATGGTGCATCTGTCATGCTGGGACGCAAAAATGGAGTTGCCAAAAGGCTCCAGGCCCTTTTCCCTAATATAACAGTTTGGCACTGCTCTGCACACAGACTTGAGCTGGCAGTAGCTGATGTGGTAAAAGAGATGGGGGCTATCGATCACTTTAAAGTCCTTATGGACAAGCTATATTCCCTGTACAGCGTATCCAACAAAAACCGAATGGAGCTGAAGGAATGTGCAAAAAGTCTAGACATCCAGCTTTGTAAAATCGACAGGATCTTGGACACTAGATGGGTGGCATCCAGCTTCAGAACTGTATGAGTATGTTGTTAAAGACAGGCTGGGTGGAGGGTTAGTATTTGATTCCTATATAGTCAATTACATTCCAATCCTATTGACATTTTTTACATTTCTGATTAGTCAGGCAAAGTACTTAAAACAAATCAAATGTTTATAAAAAAGTGAAGCCATTGTGATTGGCTGGCCTTGCCATGGAGTCCCTGCTGGTCTGTAGGCTCCAGTTGCTGTGACGTTTTGTATTATAATAACGCTTTGTCTTATTCAGCACCTTGGAGAGCTACATGTCTATAGGTTCCTCTGCTGTTTACTGTCTGATGTTGCTACATTCGTTTGAATTTTTTTTAACGTTTTTCACATGTTCCACTTCCTCTGTACCCTGTATTTGTGTTCTTGTGTTCTTGTGAAACGTCATCTTTTGTGGCCCAAATACTGTCCCAATACACAAGTTTGCATTTTGTCAAGAACGGTTATAGATCCCGGAAGTGTTCTTTACACGCCCATTTTACCAAGGATGCATCGGTTGGTAACTTGTGTGAACTTGACCGCAGAAATATTCCAGCATTCATTTCGGCATTTGAGTAAGGACCGGGTAGCCGAGAGTGGCAGGTCAATACAGAGTCGTTTTGCTACAATTTCTTACGCTATTTCATCACTAATTTCACTTCTGATAACATTTGATGTGAGAAATCAACTGTGTAGATTTCAAATATTGGTATTTTTATGAAAATTTATGACGAGTCAAAAATGTGCTCAAACGTTTTCGGAAGTGAGAGTCTCCATAAGCATAAGCGCCTGCGGGTGTATGTTTTATACCTTAACATTTCTATCTACTTGATCACATTTGTTTGCCAATATTATTGACTAACTTAAAGTTAAGTGCTGATTTAAGTCAACTGTATAAAGATAATGTACGTACATAGTCAGAGACAAACGCTAAAATAGCATATTGCCGTTCTGAAAAAGCCTGGCTGTTCTCTTCAATAATTGTTGTTATGTTTGGGTACTGCAGACAGCGTCTGTATTTATTGCGCAATACCAGCAAGAGCACATCGTCTCAAACTGTCAGCAGCGTTCTGAGTGCTGTGTCACCTGGTAAGTTCATTCTTCCAAGAACAACTAGCAAGAGCATTCTCCCCAAGAACACAAGTCCGTTCTTTGCATTCTTGGTATTGAGAAACAGCCCTTGTGTCCAAAATAGCGTCCCGAGGTGAAAACATGAGAGAAAAGTGAGGTGAACAGTAAAATAGTACGTTGGTAGACTCGTAAAATAGAGTTTAGCGTATATGATAATTATGGATAAACGTTTAAGAAGCAGCTAACAGCAAGCAGCAACACGCGTCAACGAAACAGGAAATTACGTCCAAACAGACTCGTATACAACAAGACTCATATACAACACACTGTAAATAGACACACATATATAAACACATGCACCTATTATGATTATGATATGTGCATGTGCATAGATGTTTTGTAGGCTTACACACAAACACACACATCCCCTCATCAATAACACAGACATTGCACACATCTCAGCATGGCTGTGTAGGTACTGTAGGTGAGCTCGCTCATTAGCATGCATGCTTTGTAATGTGTCATTGGCACTCAAATGAATAGTGGGCTCGTAAAGGGGGCTGCTAATTAACCCCAACAACACTGTTGTCACGCAGTAATTGACCTAATTGTTAAGCTTGTCATCTTGTTTCTTCTTCTTCTAATGAAATAGATGTTAATATGTCTGGGTGTCATTAATCAACCTATTTTATAGCTTCAATTTGCTGGAGAGGCATTATTTCCGAAGACTGTAGGATGTTGAGTCGTATAGTTAATTAGCTGTGTTCTTAAGCAATAAGAATGGATACCTAATGATTAGAATTATTTGGAATTATGTGAAATTGCATTCTGCCTGAAATAAGTGAAGCAATATAGAAAAACAGTAATTTTCCTTCTACCTATTCTCTACTCCGCAACACCTACCCTTCATCCCAGAACAGCATGGCAAACGTCCACCACAGCTCTGATTCACACCTTACTGGCTGTATTTATAACCCTCCACCCCTGAGCATACCGGAAACGTATTGAGCATGCACTCCATTAGATGTTTAAAGCATTAGCTGATATGGTAAACAATGTTGTAAGGCTCTCTAACAGGTAGACATTGAGCCTAAGCTATAAGATCCCATTGGGTTTGTGTTAGCCAATATGGGCCGACTAGCCTATTGTAAACTGTGCACACCCAGTGCATTAATAACAATAACAATAAAAAGTAATCCAATCTGTAAAAACAATATGTACTTAATGTTGCTGCCAGGATCTACTGCTAAAAGCCCACCTCATCAAACTGCATATTAGTCGCCGTGGTAACTTTATTACAGCCAGGCTTGGCGACGGTCGCCCATAAATAATTCAACCAGACTGTTTCTGGGAGCTGCCGTGATTTAATTCTGGCGGAGAATGGTGGAGGTTGTGTGTGTCTCTCCATTGTTCCGTGTGTCTGTATATGTGTGTGTGTGTGCTGGCTTCTGTGTGTTTATGTGGTTGAGCATGTAAACACATCTGAGTATCTATGCGTGCATGTGCACAATTGGTTTGTGTCTTTTTGTCTATGTGTATGTTTGTATGTGTGTGTGTCTTTGTGTGTGTGTCTGTGTGTTTGATGACTCTGTGTGCCAGTGTGTGTGTGGAGCCTCCTCTCTGCACTCTGATTGGCAGAAAGGCTGTGCAGTGCCAGCACATACGCACCAATGTAGCACATTCCTTCTCATCAGGTACAGCGCCATGGCAACGTGCTCACCCACCACATCAATCACCCAGTGCCCTCAGAGTAGAGCCTTGGAGGTGGGGGCTGGGGGAGAGCCAGGGGGAGGAGTGTGAGAGGGCAAAAGCATGGGGGTGGCAAACGGCTGAGCTTATTTCCTCACCAGAAGATTCATATTTAAAATATACAGACAGACAGACAGATTAATAAAACACACAGATAGATACAACTCACAGACAGACAAACAGATACAAACTGACACACACACAAACAGACAAACAGCTAGGCAGACACTAACACACACAGAAAACAGCCAGACAACTAGGCTGAGATAAAAACCAAAAGACAGACAAACTACCAGACAGAAAATTTGCATATTGTGTATGTAGTAAGAAACTTATTAGTGTCATACTTCACTGCAAAGTAAACGTTCATTGGTGCTGTGTGTGCTCGCCATCGGGGGTGGGGGTTGCCGAGGGGGGTACCAGCCTTATCCGGCCAGGAACTGAGAAGTGTAATGGGAGGATGGAGGGAGAAAACCTAGGTGGTTCAGGAGGTTAGGTGGAACGAAATGGCTTTTCTGCAGGCTTGTCAGGCAGGCGTGTGTTTTACTGTGTCTATGTGCTGGTGCATGTGTTTGTTTCCATGTGTGTTGGTGTGTGTGTTTTGTTTCTGCGCGTGTTGGTGTGTTTGTTTCTGTGTGTGTTGGTGTTTGTTTATTTATGTGTGTGTGAGACGTGTCAGCAGGGTAATATCATAGGCAATGTGGCGGCAGTGGGGGGGTGTCTGGAGGCCAGGGGACCAGAGGGGTAAATGGACCAGTGCTAGGACCGCCTCATTGGCCGCTAGCAATCATGTTCCAACCTGTCAATCGCCCTCTGCCTTCACCCCTTCGACTAGTTACAGTGTTGCCATGCCAATATTAGGGTTATATTTCTCAGGGAATTTTCGGAATATTAGTCTGTGATAAAATGATGGAAAACAGATGTAGAGATGCAATGGGCAATTTGATACGAGAAGGAAAAGACAGAATTAATTGAAATCCTTGTGAATAATATTAGGTATGGCTCCAATGAACAGTGAATGAATAACACCATCCTGAACTGGGCTCACCAGACCAAGACCAGCACTGATGACTACAGTCCCATGGGGTGGGTTCCCCAGACTGAATAATTTTTATATTCTACTTTAGAAATTCAGTGTTTGCATTAGAAATTATTTGAATTAGCTTTTCCCCTGATTTCACCACACCTGTGGGTGCTGCTGTCAAAAGTTTTCAGATGTTAGCTAAGGCCGCGTTTACATTCAGATAGATTTTAACAACATTTAAAAGTTAGCTCGGAATGAGACAAAATAAATTCCATACTGTTTGTATTTACATTGTCATGCCTCAAGACGGCAGTTGTGCATTTGTAGGTGTGTCATTTGAGACGTCTTGAGCTAGGTGCGCTCAGAAACCAGCCCAGACCATTGATTTATACGTAAAGAATTTCCTCGCAATACACATTTCTCCTGGGCTCTTTGCAAAGCCCCAGGTGGGATCTTTCCAATTATTCTCGTGTGCTACCTCCAGAGGTTGTGTGGAAATGGAGATAGACCCGCAAGTTTACACACAACTGTGTTTCGTCCCAAGCTGTGCTCGAGCAGACTAAAAAATGTCACTGAAATCTATTGGAATATAAATGCTCTTATTCTCTGGCCACATTTACATAATACGTGCTACTATATAACTATTGCAATTCAACTCACAGCAGGCTTTCATAGACAAAACGCAGGTTAGAATAAAGATGAATGTGATTTATTAAGACAAGACATCACTTTAAGGGATCTGATAGCAGGCTCCTGGGTATGGACCAAATGCAGTCTAGTAAAGGAGGATTGCAGAACAGTCTACATCATGATTGTCAGTGGTTCGAGCCTGACTGTGAGTTCTCAGACTTTACCTGGACCTCCAGCACAAGGCAGTGCAATTTGGCATAGTACTGCCCAGGATTTGGGATAGAGAAGTCAGATTTTTTCATTAAAAAATTCGCTCTCGTGGTGTGTAGATCGGGCACCTGCAAATTCAAACAGCGAAGTATATTTGGTGAATGTGATCATCCCTGACATGATCTGACTAGAGGCTTCCGTGTAGGATGAGCAGTGCGAAAATAATCTGCCAGCTCGTCAACATGTGGTTGGATGAACCATGTGAGTGCCCCTTGTCATCCCACAGATCTGTCCAAGGAGTTCCGGAGCTTCGGACAAGGCAGGGTTAGTGGGATATTGGACCAGTTGGAAGGGGAGAAAAAATAAATAAAAAAAACAAAAAGGGGGATCCTATAGTAGTGTGTCATGACAAACCCACATTGAAGCCGGCCATACTAGTCAAGTTAAGTCTTGATTCTGGAGAATAAATCGAAGATACGTTACGTCCCAGGATCTGAAATATTGATAAGGCTCAACACTGTTACTTGGGGGACTACCATGATATGTCATGTAATGCTTATAGTGATGCTTCATCATGCTCAGGCAGTACTAAACAGCAAAAACTGGAGGGCAACTTAGAAGAGTCAGCGGTAATGTTTCACGAGGCCAGGATCTCCCATTATGCCTTTCCCAGACCTACAGATCCTGATATTTCAGACTTTGGAGGAGGAGGGTGATAAGGTGGAGACACAGAGGTGCTGCTCTCCCAGCTGGTCAATTGGATTAATTAAACATAATTAGCAGTCCTAATGGTCCTAACACGCCTGGCGTGGTGCTGGACAGGCTGTGGGACCCGGAGGGATGTTTCGCTGCTTGCACCCTAGTGTTTCTACACCCTCTACACCGCTTCCAGGTCTACAAAGTCTTGACACCCAAAAATAACAACGAATGTCTGTTAAGATGTGTCCTGCCATTTCCTCAGCATTTATCAACTTAACGCCAGTCTCTGCTGCTATGTCATGTCACTCTAATTAAAGTATGTAGCATGACCCCTCCCCGCAGACCTAGCCATAGTATAATGACCATGGTGTGAAATGTGTCTGCCCATGCTGGCCAGCCACACAGACCTGCCAGTTGGGGACAGGGCATGGGGTCTTGCCAATTGGCAGAGAGGTGCCTCACGCGGTGATACCAGTAATCAGCCAGTTCAAGGTTTGGGGCGGGGGTGCAGGGGATAGTGTGTCACTCTGTTAAACACATTTAAATCTGTTAATTAGCGCTCTCTCTTTCTGGTGCACAGAATGAGATTGACGAGTGTGTTGCCATGAGACGGCTTACGAGCTGCTAATTAAGACGGGCTCTGGAAGGCCAGGGTAAATCATTGCATGCCAATGTGTGTGCATGGCGTGTGCTTATATCTGTGTGTGTGCACAGTGCATGTGTTCCCTTTGTGTGTGTGTTTATGTGTGTGTACACGCAGGGGTACATGAGGTGAAAGCTGTCAGGGACATGCGTGAAACAAGCATGGAAGGTTGGATAGGGAAACCTGATCTTTCCTATAATTGCCTTATAATTGGGTCTCAGACTGTCACTGATTGCTTTGTTTTTCAGGGAGAAGATAGGAAGTGAAGGTAAGTGATCTCCTGGCCAGATCAGTACCCTCGCGACCCTGGTCTAATAGTTGATTTGGATGGATCACTGCGTGGACACATTTGTTTACCTTCAGTAGGAGCTCAGTTCATTCAGAAATGTCAAACCTGTTGCCCTGACAAGTTCACATGCAGTAAAGATTGAATATATGCCCAAGTGGTTGTCCTGACAACCTGTTTCATAACAATTCACAATGCAGTTTTGAAAAATACTTGCATAAATTAGAATTTTAATGGAATGATAAGGATCGTAAGACAAATATGGAAGTAGAAAATAAGAAACATCTGAAGGTGCACACACAAAGTACATTGTAATTTATGATTTATTAATTTATTCACCCACAGTCTTACACCGCTGTCACAATGTCCACTGTATTGTGTGTCAGTATGTGATCCAGTCCAGGTTTTGGTTTTGACCAACTGTGTCTTTGTACGTCCTTATATGTTTCTTCCTCTGTTTAGTTGTTTTGGTTCAGTGTTCACACCTGGGTTACGTTATGTCATTAGTACACTATTTAATTCCCTCTGTAGACTCCCATGTTGTCGGTCATTGTCTCCTGTCAGCAGTATGTACAACAGTCCAGATGACGTTCTTGTGTTCTTTGTTTTCAAGTGTTTAGAGTTTGTTATTTTGTAGGGAAGTTCTTGCACACTGTGTGTTTAGTTCAATAAAACCTTCACCATTGAGAAACGCTCCTGCCTCCTGCCTACTTTTGCCTTTAAGCGTGACAACCGCGTTCCAAATTATTATGCAAATTATATTTAGACTTTCCTAAATAGTCGATGCAAATGAGAGTCAGTTGCACAGCACTCATCAGTAGACAAGACAGTTTGACAATTTTTCTTCATGTATTCCTGGGCCCACTGCAACAGTTTCTGCTTGTGAGCATTGGTTAGAGGTGTCCGAATAGTAGGTTTATGCACAACTGCAAGCCTCTGGAGGATCCTACACCTTGAGGTTCGCGTGACTCCAGAGGCACCAGCAGCTTCAAATACCTGTTTGCTGCTTCGTAATGGCATTTTAGCAGCTGCTCTCTTAATCCGATGAATTTGTCTGGCAGTATCCTTCCTCATTATGCCTTTATCTCCACAAACTCGTCTGTGTTCTGAATCAGCCACAAATCTCTTCACAGTACGATGATCACGCTTAAGTTTTCGTGAAATATCTAATGTTTTCATAGCTTGTCCAAGGTATTGCACTATTTGATGCTTTCCGCAGCAGAGAGATCCCTTTTCTTTCCCATATTGTTTTAAAACTGTGGCCTGCTTAAAAATGTGGAACATCCTTCTTAAATGTTTTCCTTTAATTGGGCTCACCTGGCAAACTAATTATCGCAGGTGTCTGAGATTGATTTCAGTGATCCAAAGAGCCTGAAGACAATACCATCCATGAGTTTGATTGAAATACAAATATTTAATGTTTATGACACTTAATTCCAATTTGCATTATCATTTGGAACATGGTGTATAACTAAGTATTGTGTGCATACATTTTCAAAATGTTGAATCAAACACAGTCAAGGTGTTGCTCTTTCAACTGTGTGACTCATGATAGCAGGTACAACATCTATGTAACCTTTAATATAATTCCAATGATTAAACCAACACAAAAAATAAGTACAGCCAGTCTAATGGCAGAATAACACTCCATAGATTAGCTTCATTATGCCATTTAACATTGCATTGTTCATGGCCCTGGGGGCAAGCAGAGCTAACACAACCCCTCTGTCATTGTAGCTGGAGTAGAATATTCATATTAGGTAACAATGGAATACTGATTGGCTATCCTTGAGAGCTCAGTGCCATCCCGGCTCCCGGCTCCAAATCAAAAGCAATGTGGTCTCAGAGGTATAGGTCATAGCCTAGCCATTCTCACGGTGTGAGGGAGACGACCTGGAACTTTTTTCCAGAACAGGACTACTCCATTCACAGGTTCTCTGTAGGGACATGGGCTTAAGGGCTACACTCCCCACCAAGACCAGCAAGACCATGATAAGAAGAGGCCAATATATAATGAAACACAATAATGCAATGACTTAAGGACCGCATGGAAATGCATTGTCAATAAGATCACAGACTCCATCATCTTACTGGTATCAGAGGCAGACTAGTGGCATTGCTGTGTTACTGTACCACTGCATGTTACTGCCTCAGGCCTGTAGAGGCTGATGAATGGACCATGTTCTTTGGAAAATACTGAAGTCTTCTGCCTGTGACTGTGAAGAGACTAAATCCATAATCGTGTTATTTCCCTCTATTTCTTGACGTGTGCCCTACTTCTCTTTTTCTCCTACATGCACACACATTGACTTACCCACTGCGACACACACACAAACACACACAAACACACAACTGAGAAACACATTCTCTGGGATACACAGACACTGTGAGAAGGACGCACTGGGTGACCTTCAACGCTCTCTCTCTCTCCATCTTCCTGCCTCTTCTCCTTTCTCTGTCGTCTTCTAAAAATAGCCCCCAATCAGCAGTTAGCGTCTGAGGCATGCAGGCAGCTGCCCCTCTGGGCACGGGGTTTGGTAAGAGGGTGCCAGAGATGGGCCTAATTAAGTCAGAGACAATAAGAGAGGGGTAGATAAATGAAACTAGAGGAGGAAGAGAGACAAAACAAAACAGGGAGGACACTAGATGTGGAGAGAGGGTTGAAGCATGGAAATACAGGGAGGAGTTGGAGAGAAGAGGGTGTTATTGACAGAGGGGGAGAGATAACAAGAACGACTGGGTGACAGAAAGGGAGAGAGAAGGTGATGACGAGGGAAAGGGGGAATCGAGACGAGAGGACCAGAGATGAGCCAGGCAGCTGCAGCGCTGCGATTTGAAAGGGGAATATGTAATCTTCGAGGTAGGGCGGGAGAGTGAACGATGCCGGGGATGACTGTAATCTAACCAACTCAATTAGCCGCCGTCGATTAAACAAACTCCTGTTAATCTGGCCTGTCAGAGAGTCACACACTCAGGCAGCCTCTTTCTGTTGGAGGGAGTAACAGGATGCCCAGACGCCGGGATATTTCTCGTCCACTTTCAATTTACCACCCGTTCCGATTTCTAAAGCGAGATTGACGAAACTCTTCAGGAGTTCATGTGTTCATTATTTTATTATCTCACACTATACTCTCAGTGTTCCTCCACCCTGTTCCGTTCCAAGCTTGCTCAGTCAGGAAATAGGCCGCAACCAACCAACGTATCACAGCTGAGCTTGGGTACACCATGTCTGGCCATATATCCCCATATGCTTGGACATTACCGGGACAATTTGCACTGTCCTTTGCAGGTCTCCTATGCACTAATGGCATTTTCTGTCCACAGTAACCTGGGTTGCACTGGCGCAGATGGCCTCTTTCTTGTCTTCCTCTGTACCTCTTTCTCGTAGATGTAAGCATAAGAAGTAGAGCGATAATTTCAGCATTTGTTATTCCGGAGTAGTAGGATCATTCTGGGGTCTGCCTTATCTTCATACCAGAAAGACATCTCCCTGCCACCCTAGTGTAGTCATGCCAACGGCAGTTTAAATGGGTGCCACTAATGAGTGCCAGTGACCCCAACTGAGTTTAATTACCCTACTGGAGAGCTAGGCTGGCTAATTAACACGTTAACGATCAATGAAGCATCCGAGTGGGGCCGACTGACTCACTGCCTGCACCACGGCTGTGACAGACTGACAGCTTCATTCCTGTCTGTCGCACACACGAGGTGTGTGTTTGTGGGCATGTGTGTGTGCACGTGTGTGTGTGAGAAGAACATGGCAGATTTGGCAGGGTGTCATGGAGTGAACTCTTTGTTTAGCTTGAGCCACTTTGAGGAACTGACATAGATCAGGGTGGCTCCAGCCAGCTGGCATCTCCATCCATGTCATGCCTATCCAGCCATGTCTTGGCACAGCACGGACAAAGGGCCAGGGTTAACTAGGTGCATTAATGTGGGCAATTGGCAGCTTGGCGCCCAGGCCCTGACTGTTCTTAGTCACCAAAAAAACTAAATCCCAACCCAGCTCTGAGAAAGAGGATCCACATGTTGACTTTTAACCTTCAAGGTATAAAGGTTTTGAAGTCCACCTGGCACTATGTTGATATTTTGGATTCTGAAAAGGTCATACTTTGTCTTACAGTGAAGTTCTTTATAGCTTTGGATTAAGAAGACTTTGTTACAAGATTAATAAATAAAATCATTACTTGCTAGCATGTACGATTCAGGAGATATAACACTTTGATAACGCTTTTGATAATGTGGCTTGTCTAATATATAGCATTCTACAACTGGACCTTATTAAAATATTGCGTTCTATACCGGGACTACTCTTATATACAACATTCTATTTAAATATCTAGTAAGAAGTTGCATTAAGGCACAGATCTAAAACCAGCTCTACAACCAACACCATATCCTTACCCAGCTGAGCTTCAACTGTCAAACTGAATTAAGATCAGTGTCTAGGGGCAACTGTCCCATAGAGGTATTGTTACTTGATCTACCATCACAACAGTTTGAACTTGGAGGAACACAACACACCATATCAATGGCACATCAATCATTGGGGGACCATGGGTAACTGCACCCAAGTTCAAATGTTTATTTTTGCCAAAGTGATGCAAATTGGCTGGAATTTATTTTGGTGATTTGGCTCACACAGGACAATAAAGACATTACAGGGCAAAAATGACAACACATTCTGACTGGACATACACCAAAAAAAAAATGGATGGTACTACTAACTGTCTGTAACCTAGAGGACATCAAATGTGTCCATCATCAGTTTTGTTAGTCAAGTCTGTGTATCTATCTATCTATCTATCTATCTATCTATCTATCTTTTGTTTTCTCATTCTACTCACACTAGCTGGAGCTCAGGGTCGAGCCACTGCTGCTATTGTTGTCAAGACAACAGCACACTGCAGCTCTGTGTCTTGATTGCCAGTGTTCCAGCAGACCGCGGACCATTGTGTGTTTGCATGTACCTTACCAACGTGTTTAATCACAACACATTATGCAAATGATTAATGGATAATTAATGAATTTGATCATCAGTCCAATCATTTAATGATTTGATTGCTGGATCGTTGCATTGTAACCCAAACAAAAACATCTGTGTAATAATATGGAAACATGCGTTATACTTCATTGTGTGCATACAGTCTCTGTATCACACTGTCAGTAGATCTTTCTATTCCCACTGCATCTCCTCTTTCCATCGAGCTCATTTCATTTTTCTCCATCTGAATGAGCCAAAGAAGCATCCTCATTTCCGTTGCTCTCTGAAGTGTGGCGGCGCACTCACGGACGCTAGTCGATCGAGGGACTTTCACATTCATCAGCGGCAACGTTTGTAGGTATTTACATTTTCAATAATTGGCGGCGTCATGCGCCCATGCCTCCAAAGCCAGCCCCCAGATTTGTGTTTGACCCTTAATTGCAATCATTACCCAGCATGCAATGCACCCAGAGCCTCTGTAGCTGTACATTGGGTTTAATTATGGGAACCCAGTTAAAAGCTGCATTACTCAACAATCTAACTGAGCTGATTTTAGAGTGACTGAGTAAAGCAAAATCAGGGGCAAACATGGTGATCAGCAATTACCCACAATTCTGTTGTTTGCGTGTGTTTGTGTGTGGGGGGGGGTCAGAGGGAGTCAGTAGACCCATTACTTACAGAGGCGATGTGTAGAAATTGTACAACAAACACACACACAAACAGTTTGTCATTGTTTTGGTTGCACAATGTTAAACACACACACAAATGATCTCCGGTGGTTAGGAACCAAGGTGGTGCTGCAGGGGAACGTCAGTCCAGGCTTCTGTATCTGGGGTTACTGACTCACCTTGCTTTGGAGTAAATAAGTCTGTGTGTGTGTGCGTGTGTGCTCTCGCCCCGCAAGCCCCAGGGACACACACAGATGCACACACACAGACACACACAGACACACACAGACACAGACACACACAGACACACACACCTTCAGCCCGCCTTTTGCTCCAGAAGGAGAGAAGGAAAACACACATGAACAGACCAGTCCGGCATGTTGCCTCAGAGATGCTGCCGTAGCTCTGGCTAGTGTAAAGCAGTAAAGCAGGCTGCAGAGGAAACAGCTCCACTCTATGCACCCTGCTCCATCATTCACCCCCTCCATCCCACGCTCTCCTGCTCTCTTTCCATCCCCCACCTTCCCTCTGTTGTTTCCTCCATCTCTCCCTCTTTAAATTCACACTGATAAGAAATCACTCTGCCGGGTGCATGGGAAGCTTTCGTAGAGGAAGGAGTCAGGGAGAGAGAAGAAGTCACTCCCCAATTGTGTATTTGTCAGTGAGCGCAAAGTCTGGATGATATAAATCTTAATATCCTATTTACGGCTTTTATTCATCATCCAGGATTTATTAGTGGGACTTCCTCTTTAATTCATCAAAATAAATGCAGCTCAGGGGCCACAGGCTGCCCAGCAAATTAAAGCAAACATTGCTTCTGTGGAACATATGGTGTCCAATTCCCATTGTAGTGCACTGCTTCTGCGCACATGGTGAAGTAGTGCCCCCTGTTGGGGAGACATTTGTGTGGTGTTGTAGTGACATGGACAGGGTGGTGTACTATTGACATGGACAGGGTGGTGTTGTTGTGACATTGAAAGAGTGGTGTTGTTGTGAAATTGACAGGGTAGTGTTGTAGTGACATTGACAGGGTGGTGTTGTAGTGACATGGACAGGGTGGTGTACTAATGACATGGACAGGGTGGTGTTGTAGTGACATGGACAGGGTGGTGTTGTAGTGACATGGACAGAGTGGTGTTGTAATGACATGGACAGGGTGGTGTTGTAATGACATGGACAGGGTGGTGTTGT
>JACXGM010015258.1:0-21444 GCA_016801145.1 Umbra pygmaea | reverse complement strand
TATAAGTAAACAATCCCCCACGTAGGGTGCATTCTTGTGATTGGCTAAAACAAGGGAGATATCTGATTGGTTGCAGATCATTCCCTGTTTAAAAAAATGCATTTGTGTGTCGAGCCACGTCAGGGGAGTCTCAAAATTCACTCACAAATGCAGTGACGTTCACAGACTGCAAGCAGTTTGTAAATCAAGATATATTTGTTTGTGCATCAGAAATACATTTCTGAATCGTGTCCTGTGCATTTATAAATCTTGTGTGCAGTTGTAAATTTTGTTTGCCTTTCTGAATTGTGTGTGCATTTATGAATTGTGTGTGCATTTGTGAATTTTGTATGCATTTGTGAATTTTCTGTGCTTTTAAATTTTTGTGTGTGCATTTGTGAATTTTCTGTGCATTTGTGTATCCTGTGTGTGTATTTATGAATCATGTGTGTGCATGTATGAATCATGTGTGTGCATGTATGAATCCTGTTTGTGCATATGTGAATGTATTGTGTGCATTTATCTTTATTGAGACTGTTTTAGCTCCATAGAAGTCAGACTCAACAAAGCCTATTAAAAGTATCGCTTTAAATATTCTCTCGCGCAATGCTTCTGAATTATCTTTCGGACACGCGCTCATTCTATTACGGTCATTGTTGTCGGCCAGTTGAATAAAAGATGTGATTGTTTTGTCCAACTATTAAACATCAGTAACACTTTGAATATCACAATGGTATATTATGTATATGCAATAAATCACAACCTTTATATGTGCATAGCTTTAGACTACTTTTGTCGATGAAGTATTAACAGCGAATGAGCTCTTGCAGCAGTGTGAAAACAGAGGTGTGTCTGTCATGTGACCACCGTGCAGCAAAACGTGTTTGAGAACAAACACAATTACAATTAATTTTACTTGTCCATTCAAAAAAGTGATTCTACAAGCTCCTTGGCAAGCGGACATGCCTTAATGTAGAGCCCTGCAGCCTCATATCCCCTCCTTTTCACTCCGGCAGCTCTTGACCAACCCCTCCCCCCCAACACACACACACTTTTTATTACAGATCTGCATGATTCACGTAGGTCACATTTTCAGGTCGGAAAATCCGGAATTCCGGAAAAATCACATCCGTGATTGTTTTACTTACCAGATTGGGACTGCAGTGCAGTCACTGCGGTGCCAGGCTGGAGCTGGATTCACACGAGACACGACAAAAAATCCCCGTACGGCATCGTAATGCAGACACACTTGTACACTGCAATCAACATCGTAATCAATCTTCCGCATCTACGAGATGGTGGGCAACATTGCATACAACGGTATGCATCAAAGCTTGTCTTGCAATCTCACACACCCATACAGGGCTCGACATTAAGGCTTGTCCGCTTGTCCGGGACAAGTAAAAAAAGTAGTCGGACAAGGAGCTTGTAGAATCGCTTGTCCAAATGGACAACTAAAATTCATTGTAATTTAACAAGTACACTGATTGAGCTAAAGAAATGAATCAAATATTAGTGACATGTCCTTTTTTGGCAAAAAAAACAGTGTGTGTGTGTCATGTTGACTATGACCACGATTTTATCTTATTTTCTCAAACACGTTTTGCTGCGCGGTGGTCACGACACACAGCTCTGTTTTCACACTGCAAGTGCTCATTCGCTGGTTATACTTCATCGACAAAAGTAGTGTAAAACTATACACACAAAAAATATTTGTGATTTATTGCATATACATAATAAACCATAGTGATATTCAAAGTGTTACTGATTAATAGTTGGACAAAACAATCACCTCTTTAATTCAACTGCGTGTGACAACAGTGGCCGAAATTGAGTGAGCGCGTTCAGAAGCGCGAGAGAATATTTATTTAAAGCGATACTTTTATAAACCATGTTCCAAAAGTTCTGACGTTTTTAATTTACATGCATGCACGTTGTTACGAGTCAGGGTAGGAAATTAGCACACGCGAAAAAACCTAGATAATTCCCCAGTAGTATAAACCATAGTAGGCTATGTCAATGTAGAAAATATAAAGGGCAAGTCATGTATTACAGATGTGAGGGATTTCATGTGAATGTGATAAGATTAGGCCAGTGGTCACCAACCTTTTCCAGCTGAAGATCACTGACCTGAGCCTCAATGAAAGGCAAGATCTACCTATTGAAGAATAGATTGTACTTCCAACTTGAGGCCTTTTATTTAGTATTTCAATTGTATTTTAATGTAATATACACATTAAATATTATTTTCTTTTTTTTACTTTAAACCGGATGCAACCATCAGATGATCATATCATATAAAGTGGCACTGAACTAAAAAAAGACATTGTCAGCAGTAAGTTGCTTATTCACTGACGTTTCTAAAGGTACTACCCTTAACATTTTATAAAGGAACTGTACTGTCACACTTGTGTTGGAAAATAGGAGTAGACTTAATGACAATACAAGCCCAGTTCAATAATACAAAATAAATGGTGGCAAGCTTACGGCCACAAAACCTCCTTAACAGGAAACAAGGAGTATAAGAACAGATAACTGACCTCTTACACACTCTCCGCTGATTTGATTGATAAATAGCGGTCTACATAACAGTGGAAATACTCTCGAGGTCTACATATAAAGCGGTCTACATACCGGTGGAAATACTCTCAAAATCTACATATACATAATATAAAGTGGTTTACATAACAGGTACACACAGACTGTTTAAGAATACAGAATACAATAACCCACAACACCCTCATCAACATGTGCACTTAAATAGGGAACAGAAGAAGTGCAGGTGTCTCAACAATCTCAATTAAGCTAAGTGCAGTTATGTCCCATCTTTTTCAACATCACTTTTCACAATGCCACCAGAAGTCAAAACTGCTGCAGTAATGTTACTCAAGTCAGTGTGATGGCTGTGACTGAACACTGTCTGGCGGCTCCTGTATTTTGATTTGATTATATGCACATGCAATGAGGAGAGAAAACATCTCTCTGTTGACAAGTCCCCAAAAGTCACTGTCCCTTGATCTGGCTTTCAGCTCAATGTCGTTTTGTAAATCAACCATCTCCATGTCAACTCCACTTGACAAGGAAAATACTTGCTGGAATTTGGCTGCAACCTGTTCTATGTCAATGAGCATGAATGGGTTTGAAACAAATGCAGCAATACATTCCATTTCGTTTAACTCACCAAAACGCATATTGAACTCTGTTGCAACTTTGTCCAGGTGAGCACAGTATTTCTCAGGGTGAAAAACATCCTTGTCTTTAATGCTCTGTGACATTTTTTCCAGGTTGGGAAAGTGTGTTAGCCTCCCGTTTTTAAGATGTGTGATCCAAACAATGAGCTAGTGTTGCACGGTGCACCGATACTTCAAAAGTATCGCGATTCTCAGAGATTTAAAACGTCACGATTCCTAAATGTATTAGTATTGATACTTTTAAGAATGACCAAGTTCCAGATTTGTAAGAGACGTATATCAGGGTTGCCAACTTTGGGACGTTGCAGGGCATGAGACTCGGTAATATTTCAGTGAACGCGCTCGCGGAGAAGACTTTTGTTAACCCTAACCCTAATTTTAGAAATGTCAGTCCTTGTTTACTATAATATAAACCCTAATTTATGCAAAAAAACAACTAATAGAATGGAAACGCTTATTTTTTTTACTGCTGAAAGCGTGAGAATCACGACAGATGCGTGAGAGTTGGCAACCCTGCGTATTTTATGTTGGTGTGTGCGCAACGCACACTTCCAGTGCCTCCCTATGGACGTCTGTGTTTTTTCTCCTCACGCACGCAGCAAAGAAGCTGCAGCTGTCATGTGACTACAGCGAGATGGCTGCATGTGCGAGCACAATTGTACAAGTGCTACTGTGGTCGCCAGTCCACGACTAGTAGAAAAAGATGACGCGAGGAGTAAAATATGGAAGTACTTTGCCTACCTTGCTGACAGTGAGGGCATAAGCTACCTATAAGTCGAGACCTGTTTGTTGTCAGTGCTACAAACAAATGCAAACAAAGTGAGCCAACACCTCGAACCTGGTGAAACACTTGGCAGACAAGCACCCCGAATTGTACAAGGAGTTTAAAGACCAACAGGTTAGTATGTGAAAGATGACATGATCACGTTCATGCCCTTAAATCAAATGAGGCGGCTATGGTTTATTTTGTGACAAGTCACTATTTTGCACCACCGTAGTTTGACGAGGCTATCTAGAGAAATAGTAGGCTAACTATTATGGGATCAAATAAGGGCCAATAATATTTTGAGGTGGCAAAGTGATGTTTGCATGTGTAAAAAAGTTTTGCGTCTGTGGAAATATTTTGTGAATGTGTAAAAACGTTTTGCATCTGTAGAAATATTTTGTGAATGTGTAAAAATGTTTTGCATCTGTAGAAATATTTTGTGAATGTGTAAAAAAGTTTTGCATCTGTAGAAATATTTTGTGAATGTCTGCAATTGTTTTGTGCAACACTGGAGTTACAAAACCCAAGTTACGAGTTGCGAAATTTTGACCGTGTCAAAACAGGGCCAAAACGCTATCCAATCAGCTCGTTGCTTATTGGAACGCTGCCCACCGATCACCCATTTCAATCGTTAATGTTGCTAGCATTACACAGGATGTTGTGTATTTATTATATATAGGTAGTAGTAAATATGTCACACTATTCTCATAGAGTTTAGTGGCATATTTTTGAAATTTGTAATGTTTCCTTTGTTGTTAATCGATTTTTATCACGTTGAATCAAACGCTATTATTCTGAATGCGAAACTATGAAAGGCTAGGAATCCACTAAAGAATCTGGCTGTGTTCCATGTGAACGGTCTATGCTTGTGATAAAGCGCCAGCCTCGTACTCCTCTGTGTTGACTGACTCCAGAATGCAAAGTAGTAACGAGAACGCGCCTCGCTAGAATCTTTTCCCCACTACCGTAAATAGTGTGACATATTTACTAACTTATAATATTTTAATATGACATTTACTTACACAATCTGGATCGCTTAAATATATAATAAATACAGAATCATGTGTAATGCTAGCTACATTAAGGATTGAAATGGTGGATCGGTGGGCAGCGTTCTGACTGGCTAATCAATAAGCAACGAGCTGATTGGATAACGTTTTGGCCTTGTTTTGACACAGTAAAAATTTTGCAACTCGTAACTTGGGTTTTGTAACTCCAGTGTTGCAAAAAACATTTGCAGACATTCCCAAAATATTTCTACAGATACAAAACTTGTTTACACATTCACAAAATATTTCTACAGATACAAAACTTTTTTACACATTCACAAAATATTTCTACAGATACAAAACTTTTTTACACATGCAAAGATCACTTCGCAACCTCTAAATATTATTGGCCCTTATTTGATCCCATAAACTATGGGCATTATCCTCATGGCTAACCAATAGCCTGCCTAAAATCTAAAATCTGCTATTTCTTAGATGTTGATCAGCCAATTCAAATATAGAAAAGTAAATATTCCTACATATCCAGAAGAACATAATTTACATTGCAGTTCAAGAATGTGTAATAGTATTTATTACAGATGTCAATGGTTTACCTCTCCTTCATAGGTAACGTGAAAGAAATGTGAACGCAATACGTTTGTCTTCGAATTTGCCCTAAGCATTGCAGACGTTTTGTGTAAGATGAGAATGTCTGTTTGAAGTGACTTTCTCCAAAACAGGGAATGACCTAATATGACCTATAATATATATTATAATATATATATTAATCATATAACCAGAAGTGTTTTGTTTTTAGCCAGAAAGTGACTTACACGAAACGATGCTTCAGTAGCAGCCTTATTTCTTATCAGCAGATTTTGTAAAAAGTGATTGCTGGGCCTTCAACTCAGATCTCAGCTCGTCAACTTTCCTTGCACGGATCGCACTCTTTGGCGGGTAGCGGTCTTTAAAATTTGGGTGGTTGGTATTGTGGTGCCGCTCCAGATTCCCTCTTTTACATAATGCTTGTTTTTGGTGGCACAACATACATACACACTTATCTTTTACAAGGTAAAAATAAATTATTGTTCCCATTCTTGGTGAAAATTGTATGTTTTTGCCTTCTTTCGTGGAGCCTCCGCCATTCTAGTTTGACTGTTACCTCACAGCCACGGGCTGTCACCATGGAGATCCATATTGACGTTTGTGAGTTAACTTACAGGTGCTCTTCCCTTATCTGATTGGTCACTTAATAAATAATAAATAAAAATAAAGCAGTTGGATTAAGAAATACAGATGATGGAAAACTGAACTTGTTTTTTAAGAGCTACCGGGACAGTGATAAAGATCTACCAGTCGATCGCGATCGACGGGGTGGCGACCACTGGATTAGGCTATATAATGTAATGTTTCATGATCGAAAAAAGTAAAACAAGCAACCATTTCACGCACAAAGCACGTAATGTTAAGAGCTCATGGGTGAAAACATGGGGGGAGGTGGTGTTCGTTGAGTCTGACTTGATTGGATTCTGATAGGCGGCGTTCTCGTTTGACCAGAGAATCTCAAACACCCACGCACACACAAATGTAACGGGAGGATGTCGAAGTTCTCAATTGCAAACTTAGTTGATTAACAACTGATTCTAACTCAAGCTGCCTATCTTACTTCGCCATAAAACGTTTTCTTATTATACATCATGTTGGTATCATGTTTGGTTTCATTGCTGAAGAAGCATCTGCTCGCACTTTTGATTTGAGCTATTTAAACCAATGTTTGGAATATTTGATTAGTAACCCAGATGTTTTCCAAACAGATTATTCTAAAACAAATTTACAAATGTAAAATTAACTGCTGACTAAATAAATATGGTGGAATAGGTTACAACAGTAACGTTTTAGGCTACACATCTCAAGTGTGAAACTACCTACTATTGTCTAAAAGTAGCCAAATAAAAATAGTAGTAGGAGATCCAATACATTGATTAGCATAATTTGTCAATCATCTGAAAACCATTTGTCTCACAGACTTGTCTTCACAACATGTCCCTTTTGTAATTTGCCTAATAAGACTTATCAATGATGAATTTGATGTATTGAAGTTGCAAATGAGTTCTTTTTTTAATTGGTAGAATTGGCTGGTAAAATTAGGGCATCCACCAGCCACAGAGCCTAAGTTAATTTCCCACCCTGGTTACGAGTTTGAACTGCAACTGCTTGAGAAAAAAAGGTTGGATTCAAGATAGCATGTGACAGTAATATACTGCAGACTCCGTTACCATGGCAACCTTAAAGCGGTATCTAAAAAAATATTTCCCATCTTATGTCTCAGTCAGAGAAGTTAAAACAGATGTAGCAGTACACCATGTTATTTCTAACTGGGAATACGTCAAATATACGGGAGAATGTTGTCAAACATATTTACTAAATAATCTGAGTGACTGTAGTAATACTTGCCAGTGACAAAAATTTTGTTTGAGGCCCTGTGGTAAATGAGATGGCACTTCACATTGAATTGAGGTAAATTACTGCTTTTATTTGCAAATGAGTTGGCTAATTTTCTAGAAGGCCTTAATGCCCTGGCCAATGACCTTGATGCCAATGCAAAAATCCCTCCCTGAAAGGGAAGTGTTAAAATATACTTTTTTTTAGCTACATTCCCTGGTTTCAACATGACACTGGGGAAAATGTATAGGCCTATTGCTTTTTTCCCAGAAATACAGACATTCATGTTAAAAAACGATGTCTGCTTCGGACAAGTAGTTTTTGCTATTGGACAAGTAAAATATATATGGCCAATAAAGTTAATGTCAAGCCCTGCCATAGATGAAAGCGACATATTAGCTCCTTCTCGGAGGTAAATCAACTTCAGGTTCTGGCACCGTACGGCAAAGCACCGCACAAAATGGATTATTTCAACTCTTGCGACACACCCGCCGCACCGCATCCACATTTTGCCGGTTCCGGTAGATTTGCCGCAGCGGTGCGCATTGCTTCCTATTGAAATTAATGAACTTCCGCTGCAATGCAACCAGTTTGCCGGACATGGTGTGAATCCAGCTTTGGGGTCGGAGCCAGAGCCAGCGGAGGACGGTCGGCGCAGTGCATCAAAGACTGGGCACACATTTATTTCTACTCCATGAACTCGGAGGTGCTTTATCATGTTCGACGTGCACCCTCCTATGCACGAAACAATCTTGCCGCAAATGTTGCATTTTGCAGAGTTTTCGTTCTGTTTAGAAAAGTGAAGCCACACTTTGGACCACTGACGCACGCTTTCCATGTTAGACTTTTGAACGATTCCCGGAAAAATCGCAAAGCTAGTCCCAGTTCCAAACAATACTCGATATCCGAGCCTATATATATATATGTCACAAAATTTCATGAAAGTGATGCTTTTGAAAACATGATATTTCTGACAATAAAATATTTTTTTAAATGGCATGTCTATTTTGTCCCGGCGGAGCTGAGATGAGAACAATCGGAACACAGCCGTATTCTTTTTAAGCTGCTTAATCTTGTTGTCAGTCGACCAAATGCAAATAGCAAAACTGGTTTTGGGGAAGAGTAGTTAGTAGAACTGTTTAAAAGTAGACTGTTCCTATAACTACGTTCCTGTAACTAGCTGGTCGAAAAGCGGCTTATTATACCAGCAACATGAACTCAGATTTTCCTTTTCAAAATAATAGTGCTAGTAATTCATTACAATAGCCTAATCATTGTTAACTCATTGCATAGGTAGGGAGTCGGTCCATGTTCATGTGTTGTTAAAATTAAGTCCATTGTTGGATAAAACAGATTCTAGTGAATGTAATAGTGTCACACGAGACACTGCAAAATATATTCTAGGGCTGCAACTAACAATTATTTGGATAATCGATTAATCTGTGGATTGTTTTTTCGATTAATCGATGAATCGGAAAAACAGACTAACAAATATTTACATAACTTTACTTAAAAAAATTAATGTTATTCCAAATTGACAATTTTAACACATAACATACCTAAATGTGTGCTATAAAACATGTGCAAAAAATATGCTCATTTCTTTAGTAAGGTGCAAAATATAACCATTATAGAAACAGTTTTTATAGAACATAGTTGTAAATAACCATAGTCCTAAAAATGAGATAGGCGTGTCAAATAGTAATTTTGTTGCTTTATGTATTTTACCTGTTTAAGCTTATTTTGACCTATTTGTTGTTTTGAATTTAGTATGAATTTTATTTTGAAACAGACTTGAGTTTCCACTGTGCGCAACAGTAGTTGGACAAACGATAAATGTAAATCACATAGTTTAACAAATTAGCATCCACCGAAGAGGTACAAGGTTAGAATATGTTGTAATACTGTAACAGTAAGATCTGTTTTTTGTTTTAAATTAGTTTTGCACTATAACTCTGTTTGTTCACCTAAGCACTAACAGGTATTGTTAAATGAGCTTGCTAGATTAGCTTTAGTCTGTCTGTTCTACCACAAACATTAATTAGCCAGATAGTTAAATACACTTGTCGTGCAATGTTGAATTGGATTTAATTTAATAAGCTGGATTGCGACCAAACACCAGCTATTTAATAAATAAGTACTACGTGCTGTGGGAGGAAGTAGTCGTAATTTAAAAACGCAACCCATGCTATTCATATGTACTAACTTACACTGCTGTTGACTGCTCTTCGCTTATCGCTCCAACCTGTTTACTTTTCAAGTGCTACCTCATTACGGTCATGCTCCGGTGCCATTCCATTTATGTTTTACAGAGTTTACACGTAAAACTTTTTGTTAAATTTAAAGTGAAGTTTTCACATAATATTGAAGATTTAGGTCAGACAGTTTAAATGTTTTTTCTTTCTTAAAGTGACGTAACTCCACCACACAGCAAGCAGGCACATAGACCCAACGAATCGATGATGAAATTTGTTGCCAACAATTTAATAATCGATTATCGATGTTATCGATTCGTTGTTGCAGCCCTAATATATTCAATCAAATTGTGTGTAGGCTACAACATATTTATTACTGTTTTAATAAAAAGTTATTAAAACATGTTAAATAATTTTTCGCAATCACACACTATTGTTTTACACACAATACAATTGCATTTGGTTACAATTCACTAGCTTTATAATGAATCAACAATGATTGTTGTAATAATGCCTCAAAACGACCGCTATTATTTCGAAAAACAAAAATCAGAGTTTGTGTTGCTGGCATAATAGTGTTGTCAGGCGAACGGTACTTGCGTATAGCTATGGCCGGTTCTGAGCACGTGCAATTAAAAACTGAGGTCCTGCTTTTAGGGTTCTCATGCGCCTGTATTTTCTGCTTTATTAAAATGTGTAGCTCCATTTTTTGCTCAATCTTTTGATTTCAACAATGTGCACATGTGCAGGCCAAAGTTTTTTTTTGCGCTGATGACAATGACGAGCTCCGACCAGCGGTAGGCGTCAAGTGACCGCGGTATTGCGGTAATGCAGTAACCGTCCCAGCCCTACTTTCAGCTCCCTTCAAAGATTTTCTATTGGGTTCAGGTCTGGAAACTGGCTAGGCCACTCCAGGGGCCTCATTTATAAACGTTGCGTACACACAAAATAATGCGTACGGCACTCTCTACGCAATAATTGGGATTTATAAAAAGGAAAATGTGACGGGAAAATGTGCGGTCCTTCATGGAAACTCTGACCCATGCGTACGCATAAAAACGGGTGAAATGAGAAATGGCGACACCGCCGGCAGGTGTGTGAAACACGTGAAGCTGTCTGAAACTGCAGACCGTTGTGTAGCTAAACGAAATCGTAATACTGCCTCTCATTAATAATATGAACATTTCACAAAGCCATTCTTACAATCAACAGCCTGTGGTGGAATACAAATGAAATAAAACAAGATTGTAGCGCATATATATATATATATATATATGAGCGCATATTAACTTCCATGTTTGCTGCCTTTTGTATTAGGACAAACTCAATGACAGTTGTTAATATTACTGGAATATTTTTGGATTATACAAAAAATATATATAGATTGCTCGAAAATATGCAAATTCCGCGAGATTCCGTGTTATAAGTAAATTCCGTTTTTAGTGATAGATTCCGCGATTCGCGGAAACCATAGGGCCCTGTTTGCCATGATTTCTCAATCAACGAATATTAATATCGGGGCGTTTCACAGACTATTTATGGGCAATTATAGGCGTGACATGCAGCCGCAAAAGCTGCGCCACATTTAGAGTTGATTGTGATTTATAAAGGGAAACGTGCGTAGCACGTGCGTGCGCACGGTTTTATAAATCGGACTATTTATTTGCGTACGCACGCCCTTTATTTCGTCCGTACGCCACTTGATGCAAATCCACCGCAAAGTTTTATAAATGAGGCCCCAGGTCTGGAAACTGGCTAGGCCACTCCAGGACCTTGAGATGCTTCTTAAGGAGCCACTCCTTAGCTGCCCTGGCTGTGTGTTTGGGGTTGTTGGAAGACCCAGCCAATGACCCATCTTCAATGCTCTTACTGTGGGAAGGAGGCAGTTGGCCAATCTCTCACAACACATGGCCCCATCCATCCTCCCCTCAATACGGTGCAGTAGTCCTGTCCCCTTTGCAGAAAAGCATCCCCAAAGAATGACGTTTCCACCTCCATGCTTCACGGTTGGGATGGTGTTCTTTGGGTCGTACTCATCTTTCTTCCTCCAAACCCAGCGAGTGGAGTTTAGACCATAAAGCTCTACTTTTGTCTAATCAGACCAATTGACCTTCTCCCAATTCTCCTCTGAAACATCCAGATGGTCATTGGCAAACTTCAGACAGGCCTGGACATGCGCTGGCTTGAGCACCTTGCGTGCAATGCAGGATTTAAATCCATGACAGCACAGTATGTTACTAATGGTTTTCATTGAGCCTGTGGTCCCAGCTCTCTTTAGGTCTTTGACCAGGTCTTGACATGTAGTTCTGGGCTAATCCCTCACCTTCCTCATCATCATTGATGCCCCACGAGGTGAGATCTTGCATGAGGCCCCAGACTGAGGGAGATTGACCGTCATCTTGAACTTCTTCCATTTTCTAATAATTGTGCCAACAGTTGTTGCCTTCTCACCAAGCTGCTTGCCTATTGTCCTGTAGCCCATCCCAACCTTGTGCAGGTCTACAATTTTATCCCTGATGTCCTTACACAGCTCTCTGGTCTTGGCCATTGTGGAGAGGTTGGAGTCTGAGTGTGTGGACAGGTGTGTTTTATACAGGTAATGAGTGGAGAACAGGAGGGCTTCTTAAAGAAAAACTAACAGGTCTGTGAGAGCTGGAATTCTTACTGGTTGGTAGGTGATCAAATACTTATGTCGTGCAATAATTCATTATTTAAAAATTATAATGTGATATTCTGGATTTTTGTTTTAGATTCCATCTTTCACAGTTGAAGTGTACAAAAAATTACAGACCTCTACATGCTTTGTAAGTAGGAAAACCTGCAAAATAGACAGTGTATCAAATACTTGTTCTCCCCACTGTGCATGCACGCACAATGCATTATAGCCTACAAAATAATGTTCTTAAAAACAAAAGTGTTTGGAATCACCGGCACTTTGAGAGGACAGTTATGGTCATTTCAATGGAATGGGTACGCTCCACAGATATTATATAGTTATTGACATAACGCATGGCAAGCATTATCATCATTTTGTTTTGTGTTAATAATATAAAGCCCTGATTTGCAGTAGGCCTCCTGTAGGATACAACCTTGTCCAAGATTGTCACCCCGACTGTTTTCATTCTATAACTTGACAACTGTAAACACTGGATCAAGGCTGCTTTACATTGATTGACAACAGAAAGTGAAAACATACTTTTCTGCTATAATATGTTGGTTAGTGTGGACTTTACACCAGTGTAGCTAAGTTGAACCTTAAGTCTCTGTGGTGAAACCAAACATCGACACAGCTTTAGTATGAAACTAACTAGTTTCAACGTATCGTTTAGTGTGGACTTTGCACCCTAACTTAAGAGTGAACTTGTTCATTTCTTCTGTATGCTGCTGTTTGCATGTAAAAATATTATAACCTTATCAGTAAAGAATCGGATAATGAGCTTCGGTTGTCAGTCGGGAAAATTAACTGAAATGAGCATCCCTACTACAGGTAAAAGAATACCTCACACCTACCCTCACCCATAATTTATATTGCAATGGATTCATTTAATGATGCATCATTCGGCAGCCATATTTTATCTGCTATTCATTAAACAACAAAGTCAATTTGTTCACGTAGGCTAATCAAATGTTAATTCAAATTGCACATCCCCTTACACAAAGTAATGTTTCACAGGTAAATACAAAGTTTAGGGTAAATGCGTACTAGATCCGTTATTTAGATTTTTTTTTATGAGGTGAAATAAGTAAATAAACAAAATTCACCTACAGTATTTAAGAAAATGGGGGATGGTTGTGTCTTTTTATTCATTGTTGAAGGTAGGGTCACCTTAAAAAAAAATTTAGTCTGGTGGGAGGGTCACCCAGCTTTTGTATTCATGAACAGCAAAATTTCAAAGTGGCTTGTTTGGTGCATATTTTTCCGTGTAGGTCTCAGTCTCGGCCCCCCATCGCTAGCAGATGGGTCTGACCCAACAAAAATCGCACCATCCCCCACCAAAATTGATGCTCGTCTGAGAAGAAATTCAGTTTTGGATAATGTTCAGCTTCGGTAGCGTTACCTGAGGAAGCCTAGTGATGAGTCCATAGCAACCAGTTCATGTGTTGAATCTGTTATTACCAGGCACGTGCACAGATAGATCCTTTTCCCCTCAGACTCAAAAGTGCCCTGGTGTTATATTTTTTAATTATTTTAAATACTTTAATATTATAAGATTGTATACCAGTCACATTCTCTAAAATGTAGATGACGAATATCTATGGGCCCTCCTCCACCCCCTCTAAGAAATGGTTCATTCCAACAACGATTCTTACACTGATACCGTGACTTGACTAATCAGTAAGTACTCATCAATGCTTGTGATTTTAGATAAAAGTTTCCGGCTAGCTGGCCTGATTATATTGTTCAACTTTTAAATGAGTAGCAAGCAATGTACAATTGTGTTAAATACAATATATTATTCACTGGTCAGAAAAACAAAACATGCTGTCTGCACATCGCGCTGAAAATGAACATCGAACGGCTGGCTTTCCTTAGCTGATCTGGGTAGCCATCTTCATTAACTGGCTCTACTGAGCTCAAAATTAAAAGTTGCTATATGTAATACATGTACTGTAATAAATCCAAAAATGACGCCAATGCCTCATCAGATATTAACCTGTTAGGGATCGCCCCCTAATTGTCAAATTCTCCCTAAAAAACATACCCAAAGTTAAACTTGTTACACTGGACCTGAGGCAAGGACAAACATATGGTTGATATTTTTTTAAAGACTGAAATTTTTGGATATGTAAAATTAATTTCAAACAAATATACACAGTGAATATGGCACAAGATGAAATAAAGAAAATGCATAATTATTTTCTGTTTTTATTTTTCTACATCCTCTTTGAAAGAACCCTACAAAGCTAAATGAGCCAATATTTGGCATGACATTTCAAAATGTCTCACACTCAACATTTGATAATTTATCTATATTCTATTGTGAATGACATATGAGTTTGAGATTTGTACATTATTCCATTCCTTTTTTACTCACAATTTGTACAGTGTCCAACTTTTTTGGAATCGGGTTTGTATTTAAAATGGGGGGCCCAGACATATGTATATGTATATATGACTATATGTCTATATGTATATATAGGGGTTGGTAAACGCTTACAAGTCTGACTACCAAACCACTGAGCAATCTGACCTTGTGTCACCTTTAGGCAGTTTGTCTATTCTAGCCTACTCATAAGTAATTGGTCTGATCAACTGAACACAGCCTGACTGAATTATATTACTTTATTGAAAACTTGTTAAATTAGTGCTTTTCTAAATAAATAGTGTGTTAAAGGAGACTGAACTAGGCCCAAGTTCAGAACCTATTAAGATTATAAATGGTTTTGTGGCAACATTGGGAAATGGAAATACAGGATACTTCGAAAGTGTGTGTGTGTGTGTGTGTGTGTGTGTGTGTGTGTGTGTGTGTGTGTGTGTGTGAGAGAGTGTGCCTATGCATGCATGCACGTGCAGGGTGCCCTTTTTTTACTTGAGACCCTGCCCCCCCAAAATGTCTGTTCTTGGCCCTGGTTATTACCCAGTGTGCTTTGTTGAATGGTCTCAATGTTTAATTGTTTTATTTCATGTGAATACTAGTTTACTAGAGGAGTAACTTATTATTTCAAGTAATACAGAAAGTGTGCATTTAGTTTCCATGCTTATTCATACCTGCCAACCTGCACGCATTTTGCATACCATTTACGCAATTTCAAGTCAAAGTATGCTGGTATGAAATACTACGCAAAAATTGTATTTGCCAGTGTTTTTTTAATTCACGCTATTATTACTAGTGCTGAGCCATTTACAGGATTTGGGCGAAGGAAAAAACTAATGCACCTGCTTCTCCCGTGGGTGATGGGTCTCTATCTAGTAATCGTGATACAGCTGCTGGATTCACTCATGGCAGCTCCACCTCATCCGTTGACAATGACCCACCAAAACCCACCGTTTGCCAAAACATGTTTGAAAAGGGGCTACTCAGGCACAGAGCTAACAAACATTGTCATAGTTTGCTAGCTTTCTGCTGACATCTTAAGATGGTAGCTAGGTAGCTAGCTACAGTAACTCATGTCAATAATGCAGGTAGGTTAGCTACATAGCACTTGTGCAGCTAACTAACTTCACAGCTTTTAGTCAACTAGCTGTAGAGACCTTGCTCATTAAAAAGACACAGATAGCTATAGTTTTTAAATACATACTCCTATTTAGTGCTTGCACACTTGTGTTATTCATGTGACAGCACGTTATGTATAGCAATGTTTCACATTAGTGCAGCAAGCCTTAGCTGATAGGTGCTAGTGATGTCGGATGAGGCAGACTTACTATGTAATAAAAATATAATTGTAGGATTGACTATAATGCACACCTAGCCCTTCTGTTTAGATTGCAAACATCGAAGGGGAAAAAACTACATGAACTGAGACTGCCACAGCATCTATCCCAAAAATTGGAAATGTTTTAATTGGAGTGCCCTACCCTCTAGTAATATTAATAATAGTAGACCCATATGGTATGTTTTCATTCTATGGTTAAAATTGCCACTGAGTATAGTCAGTTTTAGGATTTCATAAGACTCTCAGACAAGAGATTGCAATTCTTTGTTTGTTGAATTACAAGCAGTGGGAAAAGGGCCCTAATAGAGAAGTCACTGTATCATTTAATATACAAGTAATTTATATAAGTAATTTTATAAGTGTGCATATGTTGTTTTTTGTGGGCTTATTGAGATGGTGGAATGCCCACTTCCCAAATGCTGTGAAACGCTGTGTCCGTCCTGAAGTGGTACTCAAACATTTCTGAAGGTTGGCAGGTATGCTTATTGTGTTTCCACAACAATGTTAGCGAGTAAATCTAATGAAATGGCTACCATCTTGGTGTAGTATGATGTGTAAGATGAGAAAGCAAAGTCATGATTGTAAAAAAACAGTGGCTATCTGTACATCTTTGCCAAGGGCAAACCAGTACAGAAGGCATCAATAAATTGTTGGGGAGGGTCATGCGTCTTTTCCCAATCATTTTGGAGGGTCATAGAAAAATGTATTGCTGGCAAAGGGAGGGTCAGGTCTATTTTGACTAAAGATCGCAAAACTCCTCCGGTAGCCTCTTAAATAAAGAACAGTCCCTAATGTGTTTCAATACGTTTTTCTGTTAAACGTACAATGTAGTTGTTGGCCGCTAGGGGTTTCGCAATCAAAACAATAGCAAAACATGTGCTTGGATGATGTTGGGAAGTAGCGTGGAACCATGGGTTGTTGTCGTCGTCAATGGCAACCTGTCAATCTAGCATCTCCGGCAGAAAAAATGTTCACTGACAAAGTAATGTATTGTTAAATATATTATAACTTTATTCACATTGTGTTTGGTGGTTCCCTGGAACTTAGAGCAACTAGAGGAGTCAAAGGTTATATGACGCCATTGACGGGCGACAAAATGTAACGTCCTGTGTCTTCGAATTACATTACAAATTTATCTGGGTTTGAAAGTTGGTGGAAAAATGTAGGATAATGCAAGTACAAAACTAACAAATATATATAATATAGGAATAGTGATGTTTGCTTTTTAAATGCAAAGTATACATCTTTTGTTATTGTTTTGGAAAACTACATATTGTACCTTTAACATGTTTTTTTCAACAGGATTACTGTAATGCATTGACAGCATTAATTATCTGTCAGAATTGAACACTTACAGTACATGCCTAATACATTTGATGACATTATTGGAAAAATTATCAAGAAAAATAAATACAGTAACAGTAAGTAAATTAAAGTAAGTGTTACACAGCTTTCACTGACAAAATTATGTACACTGTAGCTAAATCAGATTTAAACCATGTCTGTGTTTCTTTGGTGTACACAATTACTCAGTTTATCCAATTTTTTATCTCAATTCGAACTGCATTGATGATCGTCAGGGACAGACACAGCAGACATAATGAACGCTCTGAGGTTCAGTGGTAAGTTAGCCTTGTCTCTATCCATTCCAGTTTGTTTTTCGTGCCACCTGGCGATACAGGTATTCGGATCGTCCCTGACTCAAGTGGCTCAATTGGCTTGTTTTTCTGCTAAGCATACTGTACATTTATTGATAGGGAAAGATCGACATAAATTAATTATTTTAAAATGTCGAGTGTTACAAAATGTCTGACACATATACAGGTGAACTTTGTTTAATTAATTATATCAGTGGTTTCCAAACTTTTTTAGTTAGGCCTCCCTTTGGTAAATTATTGTTTTCAAGCCTCCCCTACTGTATACCTCTGCCCACCCGTATTGGTATTTGATATTCTGTAAATATATATTTTGATAAAAATGGTTAAACAGTGAAATAGTTTAGTTTGCCCCTATTATGGCAGTTTCACATTTAGAAAACGTCACAGTTTCTGCTCTCTCATTGGCTAAATTGGTTCTGAAATTGTGTAGTGTATACTCGGCTTAAGGGAATAGCCCACAATTCATAGCGTTGTTATGCATAACATGGTAACTTCCAGGGAAAGCCCGGAAGCGGAAGAAGTCATAACCAAAACACTCTATAAGAGCTGAAAGAACGGTAAGTATACTGTAAGCATGGGAGGAGCAACCCGGATAATTATTCACTTCCAGAAAATAAGCTTAGCCTAGGACATAGCCTACAATATAACTGGCTGATTGACCAAGCTGACCAAAAGCTTATCATTAAAATGGTTTGCAACAATATATTTAAATGCCTAAAAAAAGATGAATAATCAGGGGAAAAAGGTCCAAAGGAAAGATAGACCTTGACATTATTCAAACCCAAAACCTCTGAATAACAGGCCCTGTGTTTAATCGACTACGCTACACGTTCTCCGTAGAAAATCTGCGGAAAATGTGTATTTCCTCAAGGCATAGGTGATATCTTTAAAATCGATTTTGGTGAGCATATTTTCAAAATATGATCTCTTTCAATACAATATAATCTAAAAAAAAACGTGATGTCTTTTTAAGTACAGTAATAGGCTATATTACCGCTGTGATCAGATCACGTAACTGGCTGGTTTACAGAGTACTGTAATGCGGTCTAGCAAGCCATTTACAGAGTATAGCTCTCTAGCATCCCATCTGTCTGTAATAGTTTATTACATAGTCTAGTAAGTTAGTGTTTTGACGCAGTGAGAAATGCTAAAAATTTAACAGTGAAGCTCTGTATACATACACACAAGAAAAATGTTTATGCTTATTTATATTTTTACGTACCTTTTCCCACATTCGGGCAGGGAAGGCTGCTCTTTCAATAACCTTCATATATAAGAAACACTGACCTAAGGATAAAGATCAGCAAGTATTATCTTTTTAGTTAAAAATATCTGAATAATACATTTCAACAAGTGCAGATACATTAAAATATAATTTGCAAGGTGGCAGCCACAAGTTGTTAAAAGACATGTATTGTAATATGAATTCTATATACATTCTCTTGACTACTAAAACAGGAATTGTATGCCTCTCCTATGCCTACCTGTAGTCATATGGTTGACATTCATTTCACAAGCATCTTACCTTTCTCCTCTCGAATGGTGGCATACTGGCTGTTTGCTAATGGGCAGGAAGACCTATTACAAATTCCGGTAATATTGTATTCATTCCGGCAGAATTTCTGAACCCTGGTCCTGTAAAATGTTGACAGAAATAGTAGTCAATTTCAATGCCAAAGACTATCTTACTACTAGCTAGAACACCTCCCGTATTTTAGCAAATATACCGCATTGATATGCACGTTTTTACAAACGGCTCACCCCCGTGCATTATATCCAGTGGCACGCAACATAGAATGTTTTTTACACAAGATAACTAGTCATTATTTTTGTTCTGTACAGTTGTTATAGTGGAATATTAAAAAAATTGTGGTTCAACATATTCAAACGTGCCTATACGTTAAAGTGATGTTCTCATGTCTAAATAGTCCAGTCTCACTGATGAAAATAATCACCAAGTAGTGTCTCAGGGCTTGACATTAACTTTATTGGCCATTTGTCCTTTGGACAAGTAAATCAATTTTTTACTTGTCCAATCGCAAAAACTACTTGTCCGAAGCTGACATATTTTTTTTAACATGAATGTCTGTATTTCTGGGAAACAAGCAATAGGCCTATACATTTTTCCCCAGTGTCATTTTGAGAGCAGGGAATGTAAGCTAAAAAAGTATATTTGAACTTTTCTTTTTCAGGGAAGATTTTTGCAATGGCACCAAGGTCATTGGCCAGGGCATCAAGTGCCATCTAAAATAATACCGAACTTTTGTCTCTTAAAAGCAGCAATTCAATTCAACGTGAAGTGCTATCACATTGAACAGGGCCTCAAACATTAAATTGTGTCACTGGCAACAAGTACTACTACAGTCACTCAAATTTAGGCAACATGTTTGACAACATTCTCTCATATAATTGATGTACTCCCAGTTATAAATATCATGGTTTACTGCTACATCTGTTTTTACTTCTGTGACCGAGACACAAGATGTGAAATAAAAGTTTTAGCTACCGCTTTAAGGTTGCCATATCAAGCAGTTCCAGATCAAATCGTAACCAGGCTGGGAAATTAACTTAGCCACTGTGGCTGGTGGATGCCCTAATATTACCAGTCAATTCTACCAATTCAAAAAAGAAAACGCAATTGCCTCTTCTATATTGCTTCAATACATCAAATTCATCATTAATGAGTCTTATTAGGCAAATTATAAAAAAGACATGTTGTGAAAACAAGTGTGTGAGACGAATGATTTTCAGATGATTGACAAATTTTGTTAATCAGTGTATTGGATGTCCTACTACTATTTTTATCTGGCTACTTTTAGATGTCCAATAGTAGGTAATTTCACACTTGAGAGGTGTAGCCTAAAACTTTACTGTTGTAACCTATTCCACAATATTTATTTAATTAGCAGTTATTTTTACATTTATAAATTTGTTTTATAATAATCGGTTTGTAAAACATCAGGGAATATATCCAAACACTGTTTTAATTAGCTCCCATCAAAATTACAAGCAGATTCTTCTTCAGCAATGAAACCAAACATGATACCAACATGATATATAATAAGAAAACGTATGATGGCGAAGTAAGATAGGCAACCTGAGATAGAATCAGTTGTTAATCAATTAAGTTTGCAATTAGGGATGGGACGGTATGAAAATTTCATATCACGATTACAGTGACCAAAGTTATCACGGTTATCAATATTATCACGGTTTTGGTAAAATGAGATGGAAATGTAAAAAAACGGATACACACACACTGAAAACATTTCAACAAGTTTTATACTTGGAAATCAACAAGCTACAAATACATTTAACAGCTCTAAGCACACTTTATTTTACTATAGTCTACCATTTAGTACTAAAGCCTACTGTCCGATGTGATATCATTATGAATTCCCAATAAATTGATGACTGATAATCTTGTTAGAATTAGGCAATAGCTTTGCCATCTGCTGAAGTAAACGAAAGGGCTAGTTAACAGGATGATTTTTCACTTATGCTCTGAATTTGACTCTGTAATGGCATATTCATCTAACACATACCGTACATTACATTCATTGCTAATCATTTGATTTATTGTGATGGCAAACAGAGTATCATATGTACTAAAAAATAGTCCTATTTTTGATATTTGGTAGATTAACAGTTGCTGGCAGGAATATTTTTTGCCTTATAGGCGTTAACTGGTTAAATAAAGGTTAAATAAATTAAATAAAAAACTTACATGGTGGCTTGAATACTGTGCCAGTATACTGTGACTATCTCTGTGGATGGTTCCCATTGCCTGGTGTTTTGAATCTCTCAGATGAAGGAATGGAGTTGACCGTGTGTTAGTGAACATTTTTT
>JACXGM010015257.1:0-21444 GCA_016801145.1 Umbra pygmaea | reverse complement strand
ATCTATCTTTTAACCAAAGCCATATGGGGTTTCTATTGGCCATGTAAATTTCTACTGTACTGTGATGCTTCACATAATTATGAAATCTTTCTATTTTCAATGATTCCACCAATTTGGAATTAAAGATGAATATTTTTGCTAAAATAATTATCATATTATTAATTGTCTGACTACTACATTTTAAGTCTCCAAGTATTGCAATTTGTAACGTTAATTCAAAACAAATATTGCATTTATTCATCCATTCTTGTACCTGTGACCAAAAACATGCTACATAAGGACAGTACCAAAAAAGATGATCTATAGATTCTGCTTCCTCAGAACAAAATCTGCAGAGTTGGGAAGATTGTGTTCCCCACTTGTATAGATTTCTATTTGTTGCCAATATTTTGTATAATAACTTGTATTGAAAAATTCTAATTTTTGAGTCTGGTGTTGTTTCGCGTATTAATCCAAATGCGTTATGCCACGGGATCGGAACATCAAAAATTTATTTACAAGGTGGATTGTTAACAGACTACAAGTTGAATTGATAACAAACTACAAGGTGAATGGATAAACGACCTCAAGGTTGATGGATAGAAGATGATGGAATACAGCAAGACACAATTTTTTATTCTAACATCGCATCACCAGATAGTGATCCTGCATTCCAGAAGCCTAATTAACAAGCTAACTGTATTGACATCTCCATGGAAACGTTCCAATGCATTGCTATTATTCAAGTCACCTGGGTTCTCATCTTAAATTCTGTTAATGCTTCATGATATTTGAAAGATGCAGGAAAATTTTTCTGAATATATTTGATATATATATGGACACATTGTTGAAATAAAAAAGACACCAAAGGAATCATTAGCAGTACAGTAATTTTAAAATGAATCTTAATGAGTTGGCTGAGGTAGAAACAGGTCTTTAACATAATCATCAAATTCATCAACAAACTATGATAGAACAATATAGGTTGCACTATGGTATATTAGCAGCATAATACTCATCATGTAGTTTTAAGTTAGAATGTCATGTTTATGTCTTGTAAATGGTTTGATTGTGTTCGTTGGACAGCACTATGTGTCTGTATAATGTCCCTGTCACGGCTGAGGTTGTAGAGGAGTGATGAGCTCGCTGTCAGGATCACGTACGTGCAGTGTCTCACTTTAGAACTGAAAGGTAGAGCCTGTCTGTCTGTGCGGACAGAGAGACGGAGCGACGGATCAATTCTTCTTTCTGTCCTCAACCTCTCGGCATGTCTCCTGTCATCGATGCTCTTCATCTCCGATTTGAAATGGGATGTTTGGACACTTTGTATTCCCTCTCTCTATTTCTCTCTTTCTGTATGTGCAAGTGTTAACGTCTCATTCTACAGGCGGCACTTAGCATGATCTTGGGGGACGTCTATAAAAATGTAATTGTTTCTTGTTTTTCTGTCACGCTGTTTATATTTTGTATATAATTCAACACACAAAGAGACAGAGTATGCTGTTTGAGATGGTTTGGGTATGAACTGTATGTGTCACGGTCTCCATTATGGATATATCTTGTTTGAAGTGTCATTTTTGGTTTCCCGCTCCCCATATCACATGACCCTTCCCATGATTTTAGTTATCCAATCTCTAGTATTAATTACCTTTCCAGCAGCCTGCTGTTGGTAATTAGTTCCTTAACGACAGTTTATTCATTTGTGCATGTAGCTGCAGGGGCGCGGCCAGGAATTTTGGGCCCCATGACAAAAGAATCCAATTGGCCCCCTCTGTGCAGCTGTTGTCACCATATCTATTTTTTGGGGCCCCTGTCAGTCGTGGGCACTTGGAATTGTCCTAACTCCCCCCCCATACGGCACCCTGCGTAGCTGTGGCTCATTGTATTTATTGTCATCCGTGATGTGTGTTAGCGGCTGTAAAGTAAGAAGCTTTACGTTGCTGCGTTTAGCCCCACGGGCTATGTGTATGTGGGAACAAGAGGTCCCCAAAAATGATGTAAAACCATGGATTGTATAAATCACTGGATGTAACATATGTGACGTCACGCATTGGTTTTTGAAGATCTGATTTGGGTCATCGAATTTGCCGTTACGGGTGCAGACATCTTGGTTGCGGATGTGACGATTTTCGATGAGAGGGTGAAGTAATCTTGCTAGCTAACTGATATTAATTGGGATGCTAATGAAAAACTGTATTAAAACAAAATGTAAAACAAAATGTAACGTTACTTACCGGAATAACTGAACTGCCTCTCTAGGAAAAAATGTATTTCCTGCTTACGGTTTGGCTTTAGAATAAACCTATTTGTTATTTTTTATTTCACTTTTATTGAAGCAGCGAGATCAATTGAAGATAATGCATAATAGTGCAAATGATAACATAAGAGTTCACATGTACATGAAAATACTCTAAATACTCAAATGAAATCTATATACATTGTCTGCAAAATGAGGTCTGTATAGAGAGTTTGGTTAATAAATACACTGTGGTACTGGAGCAGTAACACTGGAGCATAACTGTGCAAATGATAATGTGCAAATAACTGTGCAATACACCATGGTGGCGGAACAGAGACACAAGCATAAATGTGCAATGACAATGTGCAAATGAAGAAGAGTTAATATGTGCAATGATCGTATAGAAATTGTGAATTGTAATTGGGCAGCAGTAGAATCGTGGTTGCCATTACGGTTTAGGCATTACGAATTTAATTTTAGGGTTAGGTGTAACCTCTAAATAAAGTTGAAATACCCTGTACCATTATATTGCTGGTTACTAGTTAAATATAAAGACCACATAACTCTGCTGTACCAATAGACTGCTGATTACTACGTTATATAAAGATGGCAGAGCTCTGCTGTATTAGACTGCTGGTTTGTATCTACTGTAGCCTGAGGCAACTACAGTAGCCACTAGCTACCCACCCAACTAGCCAAACTAAATAGATAAAAGAAGTAACTTTTAATGGTTGTCTGGATAGTCTGTCGCCATTTAATGTGAGCAGAGATTATGACAGCTTTAATTAAATAAACTTATCAAGTGAAAAACTAAGTAATACATGATTTGATTTAAACACAACCTACACAAAATCTATTTAATTATTAAATAGTGCATTGCATGTAAATGTAGATATTATTTAGTAATAGTCTGATATTAACCTGGCCTTCGATAGTAATAATTACTTAGCACTATTCCCTGCCCTCAGGCTAAGTTAATTGACTTTCATGAAATGTATAAAATGTTAATATTTTCTATTCGCCCTATGGCAAAATGTGTAGAATTGAATGGAAAGGAACTTTGAAAATTTTATTTTTCTAGATGCCTTCAAAAGAGCAATTAGTAATAAAATCTAGCCTAGGGCCCCAAAAAGGCTGTAGCCGGCCCTGTGTACACGCATATGTGTGTGTGTGTGTGTGCGTCTATGTGTTTGTGTTCATTTGGGTTTGTTTTCTGTCATCTCTTTAGACGATTGTGACCCCAGAACACATTGGCCCAGAGCTGCTGTTTTATTCAGGCACTGTCTCACCACCCGTACTCTGGAGAAGGCCGGCCTGTGATTGCTGGGAGCTGACTGACTGACATTTGCACATGAAAATCTCCCCCTCCCTCCAAACATCTACGCTGCTTAAGGGAAACAGTGAAGGGACTGTGTGGGGGGAGGAGGTGGGATGCTGAAAGGAAGTGCACATGCACACACTTGTGTACGAGCATGTGTGTGTGTGTGTGTGTGTGTGACCCAGATCTATGTGTACATGTGGGGACCAGATTGACAGTAAAACCTGACCAATTGGACCCCACAATATTTTGTTGCCATATTTACTTAGGGGTTAGTTTCAGGGTCACACCTAAAATCGGGGAGTGTTATATTTGTTGTTAATTTAAGGTTTGGCATTACAGGTCATTCAGGTTTAAGCTTTCGATATATGTTAAGTTTAGGCATAAAGAGTAGGTTATGGAGGTTAAGGTTAGGGAAAGGTTTGGGGGTAGGGAACAGGGAATTCTGGGTTACAGGCCCCCACAAGCACAGAAAAACAAATGTGCGTGTGTGTCATGGTAGCTCCCAGGGTTTAACGTTGTCAGACTGAGTCTCTGCTTTGCACCAGTCTCCTCACTGTTTTCTCAATGAGCATCTTTCTCCCTCAGAGGCAGATCAGCCCTCCGACACACTGCATCCATTTCAGATCTGTTTCCTCACCAGACTCCTCATTCTCTCCTCCTCCTTCTACCAGACTCCTCATTCTCTCCTCCTCTCCTCTCATCAGACACGTCATTTTATCCACCTATCCCGTTGTTCCGTCTCCCAGCAGACACACCCATAGAAGGCTCAGGTGGGTGTGTGATTGACAGTTGTCAATGATGATGCATGAGAATACTAGCCATTGGACTAAACAGCAAAACAGTAGTTCTAAACTCAGAAGAATTTGTTTATTTGTTGTTGTTTTAATTGGATTCTTAAGTAGCATTTAAGTTGTAATGATTTCTTACAAACCCTTATATTTTACATTTTTCCACAATAATCCATGGGGTTTTAATTTAGCTAACCTACTAACCTTCAAAGTGTATACAGTATCTGTACTAGAACTGCTAAAAAGATCATTTAATGTGAAAGTATTTAGCATTTACAATCGTATAAATCATTTAAATGTATTTTTTATTTCGTAACACATAAAAGTGCTCCTCTTTGTGCTCTATGGTACTGTAGAGTGGTTAGCAGAGAACAAGGTCAACAGCTGCAGTTAAAAAAGTCACTCCATGTTTGATTACCATGGGAACAGGCAGCAAATTTAGTTTGGCCCAAAAACAACACCACTAGCTGATGAAGACAAATGTGCAAACCCAAGTTGGCAGGATTGCTTTCTCGTCAAGCGTGATCGGCTACGGTCGAGAGGGCGGAACCAAGATTGGGGCTAAAATGGCACCCTATTCCCTTCACAGAGCATTTAATTTGACCTGAACCCTATGGGCTTAGTTCACTTTAAGAAGGGAGCTGGGTTCTATTTCAGACACAGCCCAAGGGCTGTGATTTATAGTGTTGTGTTGTTGTGTTGTCTATGGATGGTGGCTCACCACTGTCTGTTGCCTCCCACCCACAATCCTAATTACACTTGTTGTCTATTAGAATAGGCATGTCAGAAAACACAAGCACGCCCCGCCTATTCCAGAAACACAACCATGTCTGTCTATTAGGAAAAAGGTATTCATATGGAAGAGGAGAAAAGAATAGTTGATTGGTGGGAAAATAGCACTTCCTGGTGTGGTTGGCCTGTTATTCACACAGTGTGGTTTGCAATAATATGACAGGAAGAAAGAGCACTGCAGAAGACATAAAGGTCAAAGGTCGATAATAGGAATGGTATGTGGTTGTAGAACTGGGGTTAGTAGGAGAGTTGGAGGGAAAAGGAACTTAATGAAAGAGAAAAAAGATTTGGCGAAATAATGTGTTATATTGAAATTGGTGAGATACAATGCAAGCAGGTACGAACTCTGCGAAACCGTTTGGGGTGCAAAAAGACTAGAAAGGCCATTCCAGCTGCATGTCACCAATCAATGGCTTCTTCAACACATTCTATGCTTGCTTATTGGTGGATCGTACTGAACCACCCAGGAAGGCTTGTGCTGCTTGGATGAGTAGATACACTTTACAGCAGACCAGGTGTGATTTCTTTAAGACGGCAAGGGAAGCTCGGCTTCCCCTAAAATGTCAAAAAAATTAATGGTCAAATATGTACTATTGTGTTAACATTTTATTGACTAAATATGCATTAGAACACTCATCTTGAAGACGAGTTTGTTAAGAATCAGCTACATATAGCAGGTCGACTGACTCAATTTCCTTCTCATACATTCCTGCAGCGTCACAGTGCATTTCCCTGCACCGGTGTCCATGGACTTTAATGGGGCTGCTTTGAACAGTTTTTTTCAGTGCTTCCAAACTAGACGGTCATTGGATAAATGCTGTAATTATATCCCGCCCACAGATGCTCGGCGTCTCTGGGTCTCACGGTGGGGTGTAGAGAGCATATGAAGCAGGGAGACCAAAGCAGGAAGAAGATTGTTGCTTGTTTTTAATAGACAATCTGGGAAACATCCATATATTGCAGTGGCAGGTGAACAGTTGAAGCAAGTGTAAGTGATTACTTAAATAGCTTACTATGCTCTCACAGTGGCATAAACACTGACAGCTAACATATGAGTAAAAAGCGTACGCATAAACTTCCAAACTTCAACAACCAGTTAAAGCGAGTGCACATGAGTATATTTATATAGCTTACTATACTCTCACAGTGGCATAAACACTGACAGCTAACGTACAAGTAAAAAACGTACACATAAACTTCCAAACTTCAACAATACTCTTCTCATAACTTACATAGGTATAGTGTAGCTCCCGGACAGCCTTCCCACACAGACACAATATCTTACAGATAACAATGCCTGACACCTCTTTTTAGTTTGGCCAACATATATATAGAGCAAGTAAACTGACTAATAAAACATGGCTATTAACGTAATCATTAATCATCAGAGCTACAAGATAACAGCCTAACCTAACCTAAACCCTATCATATCAATAGCCAAACTAGAGAGAGGTGTCACATTCCTTAAAACAACATTACATGAGAAACAGAAAACAAAACTACAATGTAATCCATCAGCACAATACAAATGATATACACATAATATATGATAAATAAACAATATAATTAATGAGTCCGTATCTCAGTTCATGTCTATGCCAACCCACACTGGGCTGGACATGACACTGGGGGTGAATGGATGAGTGGGCTGGCCTGGACTCCGGGCTTCTGCCTGAAGATTGGAGGGTCTGTCGAAAGACTGCATCTCCTTTTGATTGACAGCGATGTTGTACTATAAAAAGTTGCCAAAGCTATTCGAGCTCAGTCCCATTGCGGATTTTGCAAGTGTAGTCGAAACACAAACTGCTGCAACCTATATCTTGGGATTTGCTTGGCAAAACTGCTAGTCAATTTTCAACATACCTTACATACAATTACACACCACATTCCTTGTTTCAATTTAACCTAATTTCCACATTTCCTCATTTGAGTTTAATATTGTTTTGCTAGATCGTTTGTTCATTTATTCATTCACACAGTAGGCTAGGCTAGTGTCGTAGGGGTGAACTAGCCAGCTAGCAAACTGCACATGATGGGAGACAATGCTAGTATTGTCGACCTGATATTGGCAAAGTCATTTGAAAGTGTTTATTGATGTGACATTAAAAGGAAAGTGCGGGGCAAAAATGCGGGGCAAAAATAGACAAGAAGTCTATTTTATGCAAATGCTGAGCGAAGCGACAAAGCGACTGCCAATTGGAGTGAAGGCAGCGTGACATATACGTTGGTTGCTCGAGTCGAAGAAAACAATTAAAGATGGCGGAAATGCTTCGGGACATCGTATTTCTGTAAATATCTGATATGTTTGGCATTTTATCTCATATGATTTGTTTCTTCTATCGAGAAATACATACTTTTAAATAAAAGAACATAGTTTTTGTGACTTGACAATACCTCTGAAGTAACTTTTAACACCCCTCGCAGATACTAGGCAACGGCATGCTAGTATCAATACAGAAACACCCACCAAGTGAGTGCGTGTCGCTGTCTTTTGTCGCTTGTGTGACTGTAGGGTAACTTGGCCTCATTTAGGGGACATGATGATAGTAGTGAATCATCCAACAAGGGGAATTAGAGGGAGTTCACAGAAACATTAACTAAATATGATTCTGTCCTGTCCAAACAATTTGAATCCTTAACTGTGTTCTCTGGTATGTCCCAAACTATTAAAAATGACTTGATCTCTGCTCTTGCAGCCACTGTTTCTGATCAGATCAGAGATTAAATTCAGGATGCTTCGTTTTCTGGATGGCAGGTGGTTAAAACAACTGTTGTATACTGCCGTGCCCAACTCTTTGTCATTGTTTGCTGTGTGAATAGTGCAGGTAAAATTCAGAAGCACTTTATTGGATTTTTCTATGTTTCTGGGGGTCAAGATGCTCAGTTTGTTTTGATGTATTAAATCCGAAAATGCAGGGCTACAATTATAAGGATAAGCTTGTGGCACAGACCTATAAGGGGCTGCTGTCATGGCTTCAGCTCTCAATGGTCTGCAGGCCAATGTGAAAGCAATAGCCCCCAGTGCAATATTTGTGCATTGCTATGCACACAGACTGAATCAGGTGCTGTCATAGGGGGCTAAATGCTTGCCTGAATGCAGAGGGGTCTTTCCAAGCTGTTTATGCCAAAGCAGCAGATCTCACATCAGACCCACAAGATGAGCCCAAACCTCTGTCTGACCCAATTGCAGGATTCCCAAAAGTGCTATAGAAATCTCTACATGGCCATTCTTGATAACATCTTGGAGCCGATTTCTCAACGTTTTGTAAAAAACCTTTCTTTTTAGTAAACTCTGTGTGCATAAACTATGTTCTCAATGCTCAAGTTCATGTGTAGGGCACCTGGTGATACTTCGAGCAAAGTTTCATGTTGTGTTGAGCCTTCTTAATGTTTTAAAAATAGTGATTTTGGCGCTATCATAGTTGTGCCCCTATCACTCCCATTCAAAAGGCGATTTGACTGAAACCAAAAATATGGAAAATCTTATAGGTGGCGTTTCCATACTAATTATGCATTTAAATGAAAGTTTGACTCAGGTACATAAAAAAGACCTTAGATAGCGTTGATGCAAAAGTTATGCTTTAAGCTAGAATGTTGTTCACTGACAATTGTTCATTATTGTGCACCACACATTGCAATTACAGATGTGTGACAAATTTAAGGAAAAACCAATATAAAGTGTCTCAGTAAGGTGTTGGTCCACCACAAGCTTCCAGAACAGCCTCAATGCACCTTGGCATGGATTCTACGAGTCTCTGGAACTCTACTGGAGGGATGGAACACCATTCTTACAAAAGATAATCCATCATTGGGTGTTTTGATGACGGTGGTAGAGAGTGCTTTTTTACCCGTCAATCCAAAATATCCCATAGGTGTTCAATTGAGTTAAGATCTTGTGACTCCCGTGGCCATAGAATATGATTCACAATATTTTCATACTTATCAAACCATTCAGTGAAGCCTCCTGCCCTGTCTATGGGGTCTTTGTCATCCTGGAAGAGACCACTCCCAACAAGATAGAAATGTTTCACTGTGGGATAAAGGTGTTGCATAATGAAAATGTGCGTCATAGATGAATATGAGACAAGAGTACAGACTGTCACCTTATCCTTGTATCAACACATTTTACCAACTAAGAATAATAGCACTTTCATAGTTCAATCCCCCCCATTTTATGTGAGCATACGTATTGGAAGATTTAGCTCACAAGTGTTTCTTATTGCACAGGCGAATCTGTGTTTTGTGTCAATAGACATAATCAAACATGAAGACTAGGGAGCTGTGTATGAAAGAAATGTCATTTGGAAAAGAGGAACCCAAAATGACAAGTCCAGGTATAGGACACACGAGACAAAGGTGAAAAGTGTGGAGAAACAAACACACGAGAAAACATGCTCATGATCCAAAGCATACCACCTCAAATATGAAGCATGGTGGAGGTAGTGTCAAGGCATGGGCATGCATGGCTGACAATAGAACTGGTTCCATCACCTTTATTGATGATTCAATGAATGATGGCAGCAGAATGAATTCAATTAGTGTAAAGAACAAGGGGGTCTGCATGGCATAGTGGGCTAAGTCGCTACATTGCAGCACAGTCTACGTCATGATAGTCAATGGTTCGAGCGCTGCCTGGGATTTGGGATAGACAAGCTGAATCATCTACCTTTCCACGTCCAGAGATTCCTTGTGTGCAAATCGAGTGCCAGTAAATTATATCACGGAAGTATAGTTAGTGAGTGTAATCATCCCTTACATGAGCTAACTAAATGCTTCCGTGTTGGATGAACAGTGTGAAAATAATTGGCGGCTGGGCGACGTGGTTGGATGAACCATGTGCGCGCCCCTTGCTATCTCGCATCTGTCCAAGGAGTTGCCAAGCTGCCGACAAGGCAGGGTCAGTGGAAATTGGGAGGGGAAAAAGATGGGGGAAAATCTAAAAGAAAAAAAAGAAGAAAAAAAATAAGCATCTCATTGAGCTCACAGTACAACAGAACAATGGCTCATAACACATTGCCAACGTGAACGAGGAGTTCATCCTGATAAAAAGGGGAGGATTTTTTATAAAGTCACCGGTCACTTCATTAACTTGTTCAACTGCTTATTAATGCAAATATCTAGTCAGCCAATCACGTGTCAGAAAGTCAATGCATTTAGGCATGTAGACATGGTCAAGACAATCTGCTGAAGTTCAAACCAAGCATCAGAAAAATGAAAGGTGATTTAAGCAACTTTGAACATGTCATGGTTGTTGATGCCAGATGTGCTGGTTTGAGTATTTCAGAACGTACTGATCTACTGGGATTTTCCCACACAACCATTTCTAGGGTTTATGGAGAATGGTCCGAAATAGAGTAAATACAGTGAGCGGCAGTTCTCTGTGCAAAAATGCATGGTTGATGGCAGAGGAGAATGGCCGTACTTGTTCTAGCTGATAGAAAGGCAACATTAACTTAAATAACCACTCGTTACAACCAAGGACTGCAGAAGAGCATCTCTGAATGCACATCACGGTCAAACCAAGGTTAAACCTTAAACCAGATGGGCTACAGCAGCAGGAGACCACACCGGGTGCCACTCCTGTCAGCTAAGAACAGGAAACTCAGGCTACAATCTGCATGAGCCCAACACAATTGGACAATAGAAGATTAGAAAAATGTTGCCTGGTCTGAAGAGTCAATATCTGCTGTGACATTCAGATGGTAGGGTCAGAATTTGACATAAACAACATGAAAGCATGGGTCCATCCTGCCTTGTATCCATCCATGCTGATGGTGGTGGTGTAATTGTGTGGGGAATATTTTCTTGGCCCACTTTGGGCCCTTTAGTACTAGTTGAGTATTGTTTAAATGCCACAGCCTACCTGAATATTGTTGCTGACCATGTCCAGCCCTTTATGACCAGAGTGTATCCATCTTTGAATGGCTACTTCCAGCAGGATAAGGCACCATGTCACAAAGCTTGCATCATCTCAAACTGCACAGTGGCAGCGCCAGAGTATTTTTTGGGGCTAAAATATATTGGGTCTTTTTTTACATCCAAAGTTACATCAAGTGTAAAAGACGTAGACAGTCAATACTACTAAGTTTTTTTTCTGTAAGCTATCAGCGTTCCATGCCGCTGGGAAGAGCACGTAGGATTTACATATAATATATATAATTGTATAATTGTGTACCTCGCTAACGGTGTACCCTGCAACGTCATGTGTTAATGTCCTGGACAGGCAACAAAAATAAATATATAAACGACCACCTCCTTCTCTCTACACCACACCACCATATCGTGACAGGGGCTATCATAATTCTTGGTGGGGCTGTAGCCCAACCAAGCCATACCCTGATGATGCATTAATGTAAAAGAACCAAAATCTCAGAAGAATGTTTCCAGCACCTTGTTGAATCTATGCCACGAAGAATTAAACCAACTCTGAAGTCAAAAGTGGTTATTGTTATTTTCTTTTTTCTGCTGTAGGAACCTACAAATAAGCATTTTATTGCCAGGCCATACCTGTGTTGTGTTTTCAGTAGGTTTGAAGAAGAACTTCAACTGCTGTCCACTTATGATTCTCAGGCAAATGTACTGAGCTTATACAATGTAGACAAGAACATGTAATTTGCCGTAACAGTTGTAGCAACTGTGCCAATGCTTTCACAAACTAATACTGTAACTCCGGGGTCGTGAAATAAACATAATCAAGATTATATTTTTTTTACTTCTGTAAAGTAGGTTGGGCAGCTCTTTGGAAATTACACCTAACATTGTGTCACTTGATGAGAAACTGCACTGGGGATGAATCTTCGTAGCATAACCTAGTGATTAAACCAGGTTCTACCATTTGCTTGTTCACAAGTCAAATTTCTGTGGTCTGGTGTTAACTCCCAGGTGATGAAAGGCCAGTGACTGTCTAGGAAGTAGAAGTTAGTGCCATCAATACTAATAGGACACTAATTAGGCTGTAGGTGTGGGACTCCTCACTGTGAAGTATACGGGGGGGAGTGTTGAGGAGAAGCAGCTAATAACGACAGAAAAGTGCTGATTAGAGCAGCTGGAAATGTAACAGCTGCATACAGTGTATATACTGTATACCTTATTAGCAAGTGTCTGCCATATTTCCCTATGACTGGACCCCAAGTGTTTTCAGCTGCATCTCTGTGGTATCGATTTGTATGGCTTATTAATGGTAGCCTGGAGTCTAGAGTGAGTAGGCCATTTATAAAGATATGAATCTATATGATAGGCTTACCAGAAAATAGATATATTGATCGGTGAAGAAGAAAAGGCAGGGATTTGAATTACATTCCACCAGGGAAAGAGAAGACTCAAGGATTAGCCTGCACATTTAATAGACAGCATGATGACCCTGTATTTTGCCAATACTTCACACACTGGACTATAGCAGCCAAACACATTAATTTAAATAAGACAAGTGTGGAAGACAGATGGTTCAGTGTTTAGGAAGTCAGACTTGTAGTCGGAGGGTTGCTGGTTCGATTCCTGACTGAACCAAATGTCGTTGTGTCCCTGAGCAAGGCACTTTACCCAAATGTTTTCCAAGAGGATGTAAGTGTCCACTAAAATGTAAAATGAACGTCAGGGTTACTTAAACTTATTTACCAATAATTTCCTGGTGTACACCCTTTACATAAATCACAAAACATATGTGAACCCTTTGTAATTACCTGGATTACTGCATATAGTAAATTGGTAATAGGATTTGAGGTGATATTCATCGAAGTAATAGCAATAGACAAACACAGTCAGCTTACATTAATAACACACAAACAATTATAGGTTTTCATGTCTTTATTGAAAACACAGTGTAAACATTCACAGTGCACAATGGAAAAAGTATATGAACCCTTGGATTCAATAACTGGTTGACAATCTTTTGGCAGTGTGATGACATTTATCGATTTAATACACCCACATACCATGTCTACAAGTCCATGTATTTATGAAATGTGATATTAATTAACAGCATCTTAGAGCTACTCAAGCAAACTACCTAACTAGCATAATTAACCAAATGTATCCAATTGGATTTAAAAAAGATAAATAATCTAAAGCTTATTACGGAAGTCTGCAGAAGTTTGCTAGTTTCTTATGTGTCTTTCAACAGACACGTAACGTAGTCTTCTTCAGGGTATCACGTGATAAATCTCAGCATCAAGTACAAGAACAGTGTAGCTATACATAGCTTCTAACATTTTGTTAAACACAGGAAAATTGTTTATACTTTTCATCTCAGAGTACATTTTGGCTGTAGAATTCCTTTGGCCTATAATTAATGCCTAGCATAATAAAATGTCTAGTAACAGTCTGGTCTATGGAGGACTGAAAGTGCCACAATTAAATAAATAAATACACCATTAAATAATTACTTAAATGTGTCATTAATTAATTAAAATTGGAATTAAATACATAAATGTGTTATTCAATGAGTCATTAATTAATTAAAATCAGAATTAAATTGAAATAATTATATATGTATTTTACATAAAATGAATCGGTATTTGAATAAATTAATTACTCATTTAATAACACATTTGTATTTAATTCTGATTTAAATTAATTAATGACACATTTACGTAATGATTTAATGGTAAATTTATTTATTTAATTGTGGCACTTTCAGTCCTCCATACTGGTCAAGATACTTGAGTGACTGTATGATAAACGGTCTGTTTTCTGACTTAAGAGTTAATAGATAATCACCCCTTGCTTTCTTCATTACTACTTGTATCTGTGTTATATTCAGTATTAAAACAGATGAAAACATTTGTTTAGTTATGAAAGTTGGTAAGTGAATAAGTTCTTTATCAACATTAAAATGGATGCGTGTAGTTGAGTTAATGACCATTATAATAATCAAACAAATTTTACTGTAGTATAACAGAACCAGTTACTTAATGCAGAAATTAATAATAAATGACAGTCAATAAATCAAATCAATCAATTTTCCAAACACTTATTATGACATAGGATTTGGCAGATGCGAGTGTCTATGGTAATGCAAACATATGCTCCAGTTAAAGGGGCCCCTAAACTGCACTTTGTTTGGGGCCACAATTTGACCAACCCGCCCCCCGTCTTTAGTAGGACGCACAAGAAAACAAACATGCCAAACTCAAACAACTCAATAAATGACTGTAATGACAAACAAATGAGCCTGTGATCACACAGGAATAAAACGTAATATACTGTCACAATGACATACAATATATACACTGCCTTAGACGTACGATATATACACTGCCTTAGACGTATGATATATACACTGCCTTAGACAGAAGATGTATACACTGCCTTAGATGTACAATATATACACTACCTTAGCAGGCAGGGCTCTTATACAGCAGTTCTGTAATGGTAGGCTCTTAGCAATAGGCAGGCACATGACATATGAACAACAGTGACAGGACAGTAGACAATAACCCTAAATTCCCATCCTAATTATCATTCTAATCAGTCCTTAAACAGGCAGCTAAAGACCTAGTATAACACAGGTGTTCCTATTTGGTATTGATGAGAGGAAGTGATGGGATGGTGATGTCAGAAGGCAGGAGATACCGACCGTCGGATTCTCGGCACGCCAGCAGGGGGAGCTCAAGGACCAGAATTGATGACAGGCAGCAATAACCTCATCCAAACGTTGCTTGTAGTTGTAGATCAAACCTTCACAATGGTCAGTGGGAATTGTGGACCATTCCTCTTTACAAAAGTGTTCCATTACAGCAATATTCTTGGGATGTCTGGGGAGAATCCCTTTTGAGGTCATGCCACAGCATCTCAATCAGGTTGAGTTCATGACTGGGCCACTACAGAAGGTGTATTTTCTTCAGTCAAATCTTATTGATTTACATCTGTGCTTTGGGTTGTTATGCTGTTGCATCACAAAAGCTCACATTGCAGTTTCAATGGGGAGAAATAGTGTGAGTTATAATCCACAGAAGTAGCAAAGTTGTATTTACTTATTTAACCCAGGTAAGTCTAATGAAAACATTAGATATTTTACAAAAACTTCAGCGTGATCATCGTACTGTGAAGGTATTTGAAGCTGCTGGAGCCTCTGGTCTTTTTAACTTAATTTCAATTAATGACCTCCTAATGCTGCAAATTCAACAAATGACCAGTTTTTTACAACCTATAAAATGTTTTAAAACTCTGTTGTGCATAATAATTTTTAACAGTGCATTTAAATTTTTGAAATTTTTGAAAAACTACTGTTTTCATTGGATGGTTTGTTCAATGAAATTCAACTTTCACCCTCACGGTTGGTGACTTGAAAATTATACTGACTGTCATTTGCATTGAGTATTTAGGAAAATCTGTGTAAAATTTGTTTGCATAATAATTTGGAACGTGGTGTACATTTAATCGAGATGCTCAAATATTTATAAGCATTAACACGGTCAACCATGCAATTTACGAATACATAAATCATCACATGTATTCAGAAGTGCATTTGAGAATAACATACTTGGTTTTGCCTGCTTTAATTAACAAGTAGTTTTTTAAGCATTCTATATGGCTATAAAGGCTGATTGAAGCTCAGAAAGGGCCTGGTCGGCCATGAGACCATAGCATAAACAACTTTATCATCTGCATAGAGATCTAGTTTGCAGTTATTTATAGCTTGTCATCATTCAGTCCTGGAGCTCCCTCTGCTGGCACGCCTAGGATCCGGCACTCGGTGTCTCCTACTTACTGACACCAGCGCTCATACAAACACCTCTTGATCAGCACTAGGGATGTGAATTTCTGCCAAAAATGCCATTCGGCAATCGAGGAGCAAAGGTCGATAATCGTTGGAAGATCAGAGGGTAATTAAAAAAAAGCACATTCTCACAATGACAGAAAGGGAGGCCAATTTCATCTTTAGCAATTTTTCATCAAACAAACAGTTTATTAATTGAACAAGTACATGTTGTATTTTTACATAGTAGCCCTATGTTAATTGGAATAAAAAAACAATAAGCAAAACAGTCCCTTTCTGCATCGCCAAACCAGATGCTTGTTAGATCAAAAAATTAAATAAATGCGGTAGGATATGTCATGATTTTATGCAAACCTGCCTTGTTACCGGCAATAGCCTATTTTTTTTAAACAAATTAGTTTCAATCAATGTATCTATTCATAGCCTAACGCTTCGGCATACATCATATTCTTGTTCAAATAAATTGTCAACATGTTCTGGGAGCAGTGTCAAGGGCAACCTATTAACAAATAGTCCAGCCGCGGAGAACACCCCAACGGAAGCCACAGAAGTCGCTGGCACAGTCAAGTAGGAGATTGTTAACTTTGACAGGCGGGGATATTTCTTCTCATTTAGATGATAGCTAAGGAGCATATTCTTAGCCAACATCTTAGTAATTAGCATAGTGATCGGCTCACTGCGCCTAGCATCCAACTTACATCTACCCAATAAACTAGCCATTGACTGCTGGGTGCTGCCTGAGGAGGATGAAGCTGCTGCCGGGTGCTTTAACCTCAGGTGGCTATGCATCGTATTTGTGGAGGTGTGGTATGCCAGCTTTGCTTGGCATAATTTACACTCAACTTTTATTTTAAGATCGATTTTCGCACGCAGTTCAACTATTCGACTATTCGAAGATCGTGACTCATCTCTAATAAGCACACAGGGAATGAGGCGCACCTGCTGAAAGTTAGGCACTCAGGTGCCTATTTAAGAACTGAAGGACTCAAGGGGGTTGTGGGATATTGTTCATTCTGTGTGTTTGCCTGTAATCTTAGCATCGAGATATACGTACACTACTTGTTACATATTTATATATCGTCAGCTTTTATTACCTCTTCGTGTAGAATAAGGTTTTCTTCTCCTGTGTGCGGTTCCCAGGAGTGCTTTACTGTTTCCTAGTTTACACTGCTTACTGGCAATTACTTTTCATTTTTGCTAGGTGTTTTTTTAATAAAGAACACTTCAAGTCCTGCATCTGACTCTCTTCCTTACACCACTGACGTTTCATAGATTAACCAATATTTTTGTTTTAATGGTGAAAGAACAGGACCTAAAATCGATCCCTGTGGAACACCTTTCACTGCGTCAAGAACCTGATTCAACACGATTAGTGGATCCACACTGTGTTCTACCTGTTAAATAATTTTCAAACCATCTACAGGCAGCCAGGTCTAGTCCAATAGATGACAGCCTTTTAAGTAACCAATGTATCGATACATGATATATTGGTCATTTGTGCTATTCAACCATTAATTTCTGCCATACAGGATTTCTATATTTACTTCAAATATGGTCTGTGTTTTTAGAGGTTTACATCAACTCATACTCATGCCAAATGTTGTGTCCTTGGGAAAGACACTTTACCCTAATTGCTTCCAGGTCGTTGCTGTAAATAAGAAATTGTTCTTAGTCAACTTACCTGGTTAAATAAAGGTTAAATAAAAAATGAAATTACATTTTGAGAACAGGTTGGATATCTCCAGGGCAATGAGACATTAGTATATTTCTTGCCATTATTTTGCACAAAAAAATGTAGAGTAAATTGATGCAAACATGTTGACTAATGTCACTTTGTCCTGCCAAAACGTTCACAATCAGCAAAACACCAAACAGGACAAGCCTAACAGATACACAGACCTTAAATATATACACAAATCTCCAATGGACAAAATTTTTGGTGGAACAGCGCAAAGAACCAATATCAGGTTTTATTATGAGTATAATAATACGTCCACTTTTTTGCCCCATCGGTAGACAGATGGGCTTAAGTTTCCTTGCAATATGTCTGATCAACTTGGGAATACATTTTTCCTTTAATGATAGCAAAATGTCCAGGTCATGAGGCAGCAAAGCAGATCCAAACCATGATACCCCCTCCACCATAGACTACAGTTGGGATGAGGTTTACATTTTACATTTCAGTCTTTTATCAGACACTCTTATCCTGAGTGACTTATAGAAAGTAATACCTTGATGTTGGTGTAATGTTTTTTTATCTCCACACAGTGTTGTGTGTTCCTTCCAAACAAGTCAACTTTGGTTTCATCTGTCCACAGAATATTTTGCCAGTGGCACTGTGGAACATTCAGGTGCTCTTTTGTGAACTTTAGACTAGCAGCAATGTTGGTTTTGGATGGCAGTGGCTTATGTGTTTTCCTCCCATGAACTCTATTCTTGTTTAGTGTTTTAAGTATGACGTCGTCAACAGAGATGTTAGCATGTTCCAGAGATTTGTGTAAGTCTTTCGCTGACAGTCTTTATGATTCTTTTTAACCACATTGATCATTCTGCACTGTGCTCTTGATGTCATATTTGCATAATGTCCATTCGTAGGGAAGAGTACCAATAGTGCTCAACTTTCTCTGTTTATAGAAAATGTGTCTTCTTGGACTGATAAGCATCAAGGCTTTTGGAGATTATTTTGTAAACCTTTCCAGCTTCGTGCAAGTCAACATGTTGATTGTAGGCCTTCTGATATCTTTTTTGTTTGAGGCATGGTTCACAGGCAATGTTTGTTATGAATAGCAAAACAATAGTGTTTTTTAAAGGGCAGGACATCTCTAACCAGCTGACTTCTGGCTCCAATTAGCCTAGTGTTGACATATTTTTCCACCATGCACTCTGAATGTAAAGGTTGTATTCAATATAGATAAGAACATTACAATTATTTTGTATTATTAGTTTAAGCAGACTGTGTTTGTGTTGGGAATTAGTTGGAGATCAGATAAAATATCATGACCAATTTATGGCAGAAATCCTGGTCAGGGTTTACATACCATTTCTTGCTACTGTAAATACAAGCGAACCAGTGGCTCACTGACAAATGGTGAAATGCCCTACAGTCCTTTATATTCCAGCCCAAAAGGTGGCAGTAAACAACCATTCTGTCTACTAACTGTACTACTACTAGCGAAGAAGGAGAAGCCATCCTAGCTACAGTAATTACATTCGTAGAAAATAACATTTTCAAAAGTATTTCAAAGCTAATAGTTATTTTTGCTGTTTTCAGTATAAACGTAATTAGCACGGTTCTCTTCGACGTAGCCTTTAAAATAGGGTATTTACATAAATTAGGCCGTTATTGACAGTATGCTATATGCTATGTAGCTATACTAAATCATAACCTGCAGTGATCCGTGGTGTCAGTATTATGTCGTCCAGGAGAGAACATGGTTCCAGGTTCCTGTTATCTTGTCTTCTGTTTGTGCTGCTCTGTGAAATCGTGTCTTTCGCTAACGCTAGTAAGGTACGTTAGATTGGTTTTGCAGTTTTGAGTCACCTTTTGCCCAAAAAAACAAACACAGACCTCAAAAATATATCTGTTCCGATGATGTTTCGAATTATCTTATGAATCTGGCATGCTTTGAAAATCATAGAAAGACAATGTATTTTTATTCACAGAGTTTTGAAGATGTACGCTGCAAATGTATTTGTCCACCCTATAGAAACATAACTGGACACATCTACAACAGGAATGTTTCGCAAAAAGATTGGTGAGATTCTTGTGCACACACATGCAGAATTCAGTGTTGGATTTTAAAATAGGCACCATGAAAGATTGTTGCTTTATTTGTTATAATCATGGAATCCCCAATTTATCATGTTGGTTATTCATTTTTCCTCAGTAACTGCCTTCATGTAGTTGATCCTATGCCAGTGCCAGGCCATGATGTAGAGGCCTACTGTCTGCTCTGTGAGTGCAAGTATGAGGAACGCAGCAGCAACACTATCAAGGTACAACAGAGCTTTATGAAGAGGATTTTACTGGTATTACCTGGTCAGAACTGTTTAATTGTTTCAATTAAACAGAATACTCCCCAGATCTAAAAATATGTAATTATTTTTTTACCCTACCAATTGTTTTTGTCCAATTTCTCCCACTATACCTGTTATGTTTAGAGCTCTGCAACTCCCCTGCCACAAATGCGAGATGGTAAAGGGCACTCGCATGGTTCATCCAACCACATGTTGTCGAGCCGGATGATTCTTTTCGCATTGCTCGTCCAACATGCAAGCCTTTAGTTAGATTGTGTTTGGGATGATTATGTTTACCAACTATACTTCCACAATTAAACTTTAACGTGCACGATCTGCGTGGGGTCACTGGAGAGCAACGTGGCAAGGTAGATAATCTGACCTAACTTTACCAAATACCGAGCACCGCAATGCCAATTTTATGCTGGAGTTCTGGGCAAAGTCGGAGAACTCTCCAGACTTTAACTCATTTGAACATGCCTTTTTATTTGCTGATGAGGCTACAGTAGATTAAGGCAAAACCAGTTCAAAAGAACCCCAGACTGAAAATATTGTGGCCCGATACTTTTGGTGAATTAAAATAGGGCCTAGAGTTTACAGGCACTCTACCTGGCCTTTTTCATAGCAAGATGTTGCAGTATAAAGCCAAAATAAGAACATGCTTTACTCTCTCAGTACTCATGAAGACAACTGTATAATAAAGGCCCACTTTACATCTACTCAATGTAAATGCCTGATAAGTAAGAAAAATAATAAGATTAATGTTTTCTTGTTTATCAGTAATATTCTTTACAACTTCATTAATGTATGTGGTGGAATAGTATACATCATGGCTCAACAATGTAGTTGTAGTACAAGGTTCCAGTGCCCCTTACATAATCTCTGGTTGACGTGAGCTCCAGACCAGAGCGGGATAATGCAGGATCCCAGGTAGTCATGGAAGTTTAAGTCCTTGTCCCGGCCCTATAACATCCACAGAGCACTGGAAGGCAAACCCTCTAAAGTGAATATGGATTCCCAGCCACCATGGGTCTTCGTCATCACGCTTAACGTCTGTCATGCCACCATCTCTACGACCCCACAAAACGTTAATGTAGGCATCAGGCGGGCTAGTAGGTTCTCCTTTAACCGCCAGAGGACATGCTTGCTCCGGAGTTGGGAGATTAGACCACTACACCAACTCTGGCACATGACCTCCAATCTACCTATGGTTGTTAGTTGGCATTACTTCATCCATTTCTTCTGCCCTACATCTCTTATACCCCCCCATAAGTATGTCCTGTGACTCCACTGTTTTCTCAGTGATGCCTCTACTAATGAGACAGCACAGCGACAGTATGACACCAATATTACATTTTAACCATTAGTAAATAAGAGCAAAGGTTTTTAACCATGTAAGGAGAAAAAAGATTGCCGGTGCAACACAGAACTGTAGGTAATAGATTAATTTAATGAAAAAGGTGCATAATAGACTAACGTTTCGATGTACACTTACATCTTCATCAGAGTCTTAAAACAGAATGGGCAGTGAAGCCCTTAATAAGGATTATTAACAGGTGTCATGGTGCGTAACCGGGGGAGTGGATTTCCC
>JACXGM010015256.1:0-21444 GCA_016801145.1 Umbra pygmaea | reverse complement strand
ACCGTGTAACCCATCAACATGATATTATTTACTGTAGTACCCATCACCGTGTAACCCATCACCATTATATTATTTACTGTAGTACTCATCACCGTGTAACCCATCAGCATGATATTATTTACTGTAGTACCCATCACCGTGTAACCCATCAACATGATATTATTTACTGTAGTACCCATCACCGTGTAACCCATCAACATGATATTATTTACTGTAGTACCCATCACCGTGTAACCCATCAACATGATATTATTTACTGTAGTACCCATCACCGTGTAACCCATCAACATGATATTATTTACTGTAGTACCCATCACCGTGTAACCCATCAACATTATATTATTTACTGTAGTACCCATCACTGTGTGTACAGGTTTTCAGTAGGGATCAATTATGTGGACAATATGTTGATTATGTATTCAATGAAGCATTTTCTTTGGATTATTATGTGTGCTTGGGGTGACTGTCTTACTCATAGATCCTAATAAATTTGTACCCCGGCTGAGGCAACCACGTCTTTGGCTAAAATATACAGGCGCTGAGTAAAAGTAGCTTAACTAGGGCCCCAGGACCAGTAGAAACACACCAAACCCATAACATCATAGGTCAACCCTCATATTTTTAGGAGCTTATTTTCTGTATTTGCATCTTTAACTGTCAAATGAACCAGTGTTTTGTAGGTTGTATTTTCAGATGATCCAACTCAAGAAAATCCCTGTGTAGTTTCTACACTGGCATTGGAACTGGTGCCAATAGATGGATAACATAAAAACGGAGCTCTCTGTGTTCATAAAACGTTAATATATTATTTATTTGTGGATTTTGATGTGTGATTGGGGAAACTGTGTTGCTTTAAGAGCTCATTGCTACAAAGTTTCAGCCTGAGGTAGAAGAACAGACAGGGATAGAAGATAGTAGAGAAAAAACTTACTTCGGCAAAAATGTGAAATTATAGATAAACACATCACCACGGAAACCACCTATCAGGAATAGGAAGACTTTATCCACTAAGGAAACAAGGTCCAGGAATATGGTGGTGGTAAGGGAAATGGAGATTTGTCAGATTGATCTGATTCCTCATCTTACCTGTCACACTAAGATAGAGGGACACACAAATGGAGGGATGAGGTAGAAATATGAAGAATAACCAGCATAACCTAGACTGCCATTTACATTATTTAATGCCATTAAACCAACATTGTAAAGGCAGTTCACTCATTCCGAATGCCAATTTATGGAAAGTGGAATGCGGCCTTACCAAGGGTCATTTAGACATTTGATTCGTGATAATTATGAAAACAATATTTTAAGTATAGTACAGTACATTAAATAGGTATTAAAATAATAGTCATTTTGAAAGATTTTTTTTTTCCTTGCACACATTTTTACCACTTACTCTTCCCTCAAAGCAATTGAGGTTGAAAAGACGTCTTTGTGGTTGAAACGATGTTGAATAGACGTTGAAAAGATAGAAGAAAATATTTTGCTCAGTGGGTTTTCATAACCTTTGTTTATACAGGAAAAACAAGTTGAGACTAGTCTCTTTTACAGGTGGGCCCTGTGAATGCAACAATATAAAAACATCAGCCAAAATAAAACACAATAAAAGTATAACATTTAAAAAATACAAAATAAATACAAAAACTTTTGCATAGTAAAGAAATACACATTAAGTGAAACATTCACAGTGAACGCTTAAAAGGTAATGTGGCAGACATTTACACTGTCGTCCAGCCACTAAAACCTCTAACTTTACTGTGTAAATCATTCCATGAGTCATGATATTCAAATGCAGTTTTACTTGACTCAGAGTGAACGTTTGGTATACCCAGTACCAACAGGTCTTGTGAACAAGTCGGATATTATTTGACCACTGCATTTTGTTTGTTTAGATAGCTAGGAGGTTTCTGTAATACAGTCTTGTAAATGAATGTCAACCAATGTCTGGACCTTCTAAAAGTCAAGGAGTCCCAGCCAACTGAAGAGTATAACAGGCAATATTGTGTTTGATGATGTGAACCATAATAAAGCACAACGCTGCATGATACACTGCATCCAAATGTTTCACTGCTGAATCTGACCAATGCAAAATAATAGCAGTCCAACATCACTAACCAGATCAATTACTGTTTTTGGTAGAAAAGATATTTCGACATGGCAAATAATTGACTAGTAGGAGCAGTAGAGTAATAGAAAATGAACAGACCCAACAGTGATGACATGCATGCTGCTGATTCTGTGTAATTTAATCATTGTTGGCATGTTCAAATTAATAGCAGTGTGGAGTTCAAGCAGTGAGGTCATTTATTCTGTGAAAAAACAGGTGTCAAACAGGAATCAAATGTTGCACATGTTGTAGTGCATTTCTCTCTGAAAATCTGAGTAAGATGGGTCATTCCAGACATTGTTCAAAAGAACAGCGTACGCCGATTAAAATGTAGACTGGAGAGGGGAAAGCATACAAAGAAATACAGAAAACGATAGGCTTCTCAGCTAAAATGACCTTGAATGCTTTAAAATGACAACCAAAACCAGAAAGACGTGGAAGAAAACGGAAAACCACCATTCGAATGGATGGAAGAATAGCCAAAATGGCAAAGACTTATATACAATGATCAGCTTCAGGGTGATCAAAGATGATTTAGAGTTACCTGTGAGTACTGTAACAATTAGAAGATGCCTTTGTGAAGCAAAGTTATCGACAAGAAGCCCCACAAAGTCCCAAAAAACGACATGCTGAAGAGGTCACAATTTGCCAAAGAACACACTGACTGGCCTAAAGTAAAATGGCGCAACATTTTTGGACTGATGAAAGCAAGATTGTTCTCATTGGGTCTAGGGGCAGCAGACAGTTTGTCAGACGACTCCCAAACACTGAATTTAAGCCACAGTGTATTCTGGTGTATTCAAACAGGGATCATGGATCAGATTGAATACACCAAAATACTTCAAGAGGTCATGTTGCCTTATGCCGCAGAGAAAATACCCTTGAAATTAGTGTTCGAACAATACAACGACCCCAAACACACCAGTAAACGAGCAGCATCTTGGTTACAAAACAAAAATATTAATTTAATGGAGTGTCCAGTCCAATTCCCGGACCTTGATTCCAATAGAAAACTTGTGGGGTGACATCAAAAATGCTGTTTCTGAGGCAAAACCAAGAAATGCAGGGGAACTGTGAAATGTACAATCGTTCTAAAAGGGAAACCGTGGTTATACAACTAAATATTAGTTCAGTGATCCACAGGACGGCTAAATCTTCAAGCATTTTTTCAGTTTATACAATAAATGTTTTGAGTTTGTAAAGACAAATGCAGACACTGCTATTTTTTTGAACAGCCTAACATTCATTTTTCTTCACTTTCTGTAAAGTAATAACAAATTTGATAGATTTTTCTTGATGTTTAGATTTGGAATAGACTGTGCAGTGTTCCCAATGCATTTGCGTGTATGGAAAAAAAAGCTATTATAAGGATTGTGAGCTTTACTCAAATTTTTTAACACACTGCTATTATTTCTAACACAACTGTACCATAATCAAGGCCTGACATAAAAGTGGGCTATAACAATTTCCTTTCTATGCTGCAATGAAACACATGATTTATTTCTATAAAAAGCCAATTTTTAATTTCAGATTCCTCACCAGCTCAGTAATGTGTAAGATTATTGTCTAACCAAATTCCCAGGTATTTATAGGTAGGGACACATTCTAGATTAGAGCCATCAAGAGTAGTAATGTTAAGATCGTCAAAACAGACATTCGGATCTAAAAAAAATCGGAATACTTGGTTTACTTGCATTTAACACTGAGGTCTACAAGTACATTTTGTAGCAATTGAAAGTCAGTCTGCAGGAGTGTAAATACTTGAGAAAGAAATGGGGCCACTGCATAAAGTATTATGTCATCAGCATAAAGTGACATTTACATTTTCTTTGCAAATATCATTTATGTACAGTGCATCCGGAAAGTATTCACAGCACATATTTGCTTCTTTAACCTTCCTCAGGTCTGTGCCTCATTACAATCCCGTCTCGGAGGTCTACTGACAACTCCTTGGACTTTATGGCTTGGATTGTGCTCTGACATGCACTGTTAACTGTGGGACCTTATATAGACAGGCGTGTGCCTTTCCAAATCATGTCCAATCAACTGAATTTACCACAGGTGAACTCCAATCAGGTTGTGGAAACATCTCAAGGATGATCAGTGAAAACAGGATGCACCTGAGCTCAATTTTAAGTGTCATGGCAAAGGCTGTGAATACTTATGTACATGTGCTTTTTGTTTTTCATTTTTAATAAATTTGACATTGTTTGTTAGAACAAAACAGCATTAATATAACAAAATATGTATTTCACTGACATAAGTGGTAACTAACAAATAAAGTCACTGACAAGTAAAAAAAAGCAGGGGTTAAAAGATAGTTTAGGAAGGCATCCACAGGGGTAAAAGGGAAATAAAAAGCTGAGATTTTTAAAAAATTTTAGAAAATGAATTAAGCGAGAGCTGATAGTGTGTCCAGGGGTATCCTAACCCTTCCATTGAGGGCCTGGTTAGCCAAATTAGGACCTACAGTAGACTGCCAGGTGAGGGGAGATCCTAACCAATTAGTGAGCTACTCCATCAGCCTTGGACAAGGTAAAAGCAAAAACCTGCATACACTAGGCCCTCCGTGGAAGGGTTTGGGGACCCCCGTGTTAGTCTCTCTCTGAGCGTACATTCTCTTATTTATTTAGCATTTCAAAGAATGATTTATATTAAATATCAGTCATTAAAATAAATATGTATCATATAAATATCAGAATCGAAACAGAATTCAGTACTGGGTTGTGTATTTCCATCTGTCCGATGGAAATATTTAAGTCCAGAAAACTTCACCAGATATGTTGACAGTGAATGGATAATTAAGTCACAGTATAAGTACCAGTTCATATTCGATCATCTTATCCTCTTATCTTGAAGTGTGGCTCACTGCCAGTCCTTGAACTTCCTCTATTTGTCAGGAAATGAGGCAGACATGGAGGAACACACTGGTGTTTTGTGTATTTTTCCTCCACGACTTGAACAGAAGGGGTTCACATAGCGGTAATGGACTGCATCTGTTCAGCCTTCAGAGAACACGGTTGTTTTTGTAAATCTGTTGTTTGTCTGAATGGCTGAACAAACCTCTATGGACTGCTGTTAAATAGCACCAACACTGAGCTGGCCATCTTCTTTTTCCCATTTTTCAAAGACACAAAACATTTAGATTAACAATTAGAAAACAAATCTTTATTAAATGAACTTAACTTTTTTGTCTGGTCAAGTTTAAATAGAATATACAAATATTTTACAGTCGTATTTCATAAACAAAAACACTTAGAAATCACAGAAAATAGAGTGAATGTCATGAAGACAATTTATCCTTCTTATCAGGTATGTTCTGTGACAGTGTCAACAGAGAATTTAAAGTGGCAGTTAATGGTCTGCGATAGAACCCAGCATCAGAGCGATAGTGTTTTAACCCTTGACCTCTCACTCCTATTGACCAATCACAACCTTGGATTACATTAGTAAGAGCAGGGAGCCTGCAAATAGGAGCTGTTTGTAAATCAATGCCTTAGCTAGTGACCAAGACATTAATCACTACTAAGATGTTGCCAGAGATGGAAAAGCTCTAAGACCTAATAAGACATTTATTAAAAAGGAATTTAAAAATGGCTTCACCAATCAGAGGCAGCAACCTTGTTTGCGCTCAGGAGATAAAATCGAAATATCTCCTGAATGTAATTCTATCTGAAAGTTGTAAGTTCAGCAACTGAAAATGGCAGTAGCTGTTGGGTCTCAACCATATGACCAGATTACTTTTTAACAGTAACTTGACCAGGTAAGTGATCACTTCTTAGCTATGTCGACAAGTTTTTAACTTTGTGGCTGAGACCTCAGTGGCTGTATTCTCAAGGATTAAAAGCACAATGCATTATTGGTAAACTAACTGACCGATCTATAAATTAGTTATTTATGATGAAATGTGATTTGTAGATCCAACAGTCATTCGATTTTCTTAATATTATTTGGTGTTGAAAGATTGATAACAACTGCTAGTGATGCCAGGAAAAAAAGACAGCGTCAACTTTTAGAGACTGGAGGACTGGCAGAGCTTATTGGTGGAGCCTGGAGGACCGGCAGAGCTTATTGGTGGAGCCTGGAGGACCGGCAGAGCTTATTGGTGGAGACAGTCATAGTCGAGCAGGTCAAAATCTATTGAGGTAACGGGAGCATGTTCAGATATGATTTCATTAGCAAGTCATCTTCAAGTTATACCAAACCAAATATCTAGATCTTCCAGGTGATTTGCAGACATTTTTGTTTTAACATGCTCACATCCCAAATTCTGTACTTCCACAGACGTGTAGCTAGTTGTTGTTAAATAACCCCAAGTTTATAATGGACCTTTAAAGAGAATTGAATTGTGGATTTTATTTTTGTCCCATAGGCAAATTTAGAGTAAGATATTATCGAACATTAAAATACTGATTTAATATATTACAAAAGTATACAGAAATGTAACCTTATTTTATTTATCGTTTTCAGGTCAGGTTAATTCACAACTAAGTGAACTTAACCTTAATGAAATGACTCAGCTGTGAGTTTAGTATTAAAAGTTTCCCTCAGACTGGCAATTATTGCACCATCATCCTCTTCATTTGTGAAAGACAACTGATCAAACAATTTTTTTATACAGAAACACCTTTCACATTACAAATGTGTAATCTAAAATTTGTCCCCCCCCACTTTTAATTTGCCCATGTATGAAAAAAAGCCACTTTCCATTAAGATAATTAATCTCACCAAGTTGCATTACCTGCACTTGCAGCCCAACTACAGGAATTACAAACAGGAGGACAGGTAATAGAGTACAATGAAATCTGAGCTGGAATGTGACACTACAAAACTAGCTAATAAAACCTTAAAGCCTGAGTAGGACCTTTCTGTAAATCAGTAGCCACTTGCTATATTTAAAAAAATAATCTAAAATAATAAAATGAATAAGGTTAACAGTGCAGACTTGTATTTTAGTCTACACCGATCAGCCAAAATATTATGATCACATGCCTATTATTGTGTAGGTCCACAATTTGCCGCAAAAACAGCAGCCCCATATGCAACAAACTGCGATGCACTGTTTTCTGACACTTTTCAATCAGAACCAGCATAACATTTTTCAGCAATTTAAGCTACAGTAGCTCGTCTGTTGGATCAGACCACACGGGCCAGCCTTCGCTCTGCACATGCATCAATGAGCCTTGGTCACCCTGACCCTGTTGCCGTTTCACTACTTTTCCTTTCTTGGACCACTTTTGATAGGTACTGACCACTGCAGACTGGGAACACCACAAAAGAGCAGCAGTTTTAGAGATGCTCTGACCCAATCGTCTAGCCATCACAATTTGGCCCTTGTGAAAGTTGCTCAAATCTTTATGCTTGCCCATTTTTCGTGCTTTTAACAAATCAACTTTGAGAACAACATGAGGAAGCAGGAAAAATGGTGGTCAGTAGCTATCAAAATGGTGGTCAGTAGCTATCAAAATGGTGGTCAGTAGCTATCAAAATGGTGGTCAGTAGCTATCAAAAGTGGTGCAAGGAAGAAAAAGCGGTGAACCGGCGATAGGGTTTTGGGCGACCAAGCTAAAAATTTTATGCTGGTTCTGCGAGAAAGGTGTCAGAATGCAAAGTGCATCACAGTTTGTTGTGTATGGGGCTGCTGTTTTGGTGGCAGCAGAGAGACCTACACAATATTAGGCATAATGTTATGGCTGATCAGTGTAGATTGAGTTAAGTGTTTAAAAATTACAGCACCTTCTGTATATACTTAAACTTTTAAGGAAACAAAAATAGTTGGAAACATTTTATTGTTTATAAAAAATCAATATTCAAATTATTTAATTTCCAATAGAAACTAGAGGCAAATCACGTGTGTTTTAAAACGTTTAAAACAATAAGTTTAAACACTTCTACATTAAAGGACAACTCTGCCGCAAAATGAACCTAGGGGTTAATAACACATTGGTACAGAGTCAACCATTCTCTGGGATATGTTTTCATGCTAATCGAATGTGCCCAGTTTTAGTGGGAACTGATAATTACCTTTTAACGCTAGTTGTGCGGGCATCGAAGAAGTAAAAATCAATCGCTAATTTATACCCCTAACAAGGCTCAAAATATCACCACACTTCCACGGTAGCATAATGAGGGTCCCTACATGCTAAACGAAGCATTGAGAACTTCGTAAGTGTACAGACAGTTTATTAGAAATATAGTTTTAAAGACATTACCTTTCGTGTATACAGCCAGGCGCTATCTTCAGAAAACAGACTCGATCAGTCAAACTCTGTGCTACGTGAGCTGAACTGTAAGAAAATTGTGTTTGATTTTAGTTTGCATTGCCAGCTGTAAGTCTTGCTCATTGATCTGCAAGAATGACCGTAAACCCTCTTGCCATTGAAGATTCCAAGTCACAGTTCAGCTCACGTAGCACAGCAGTTGTGGTTTGACTGGTCGAGTATTTTTTTCAAAGATGGCGCCTGGCTGTATACACGAATGGTAATGTCTTTTAAACTATATTTCTAACAAACTGTCTATAAAAAAGGCCATTCCCCGTGCATGCATTCTTATTATGTATCCACTGCGTCTGATCACGCGCTCTGTGCGTGTATTCTGTGTGCCCATACTGACAACGCTCTTGAACTGTCGGTACACTTACAAAGTTCTCAATGCTTCGGTTAGCATGTAGGGGACCTCATTATGCTACTGTGGAAGCGTGGTGCTATTTTGAGCCTTGTTAGTGGTATATAATAGCAATTTATTTTGACTTGATCCACGCCCAGACAACTAGCGTTATAAGGTAATTATCAGTTCCCACTAAAACTGGGCACATTCGATTAGCATGAAAACATATCCCAGAGAACGGTCGGCCGTACCAATGTGTTATTAACTCCTAGGTTCATTTTGCGCCAGAGTTGTCTTTTAATGTGATTGCTCCATTAATGACATTTTATTGAATCTGGTCTACTATTCTCACTCAAAACAATGTTATCTTTCCACAATTCCCTATCAAATAAAGACCATAAATGCCTGACATAATATCTTTGTGACACCACAGTATCATAAAATCAATATGGACACTAATACTAAACTTGACAACTTCATACACAAGAGGATAAGTCCAGATACTTTTCACCCTGTTTGCAGTGGGTACACGTCTAACAAAAGTGCTGCCATGTCTCCCAATTCATCCAATATGGATGAAAACAAATTCAAACTAAAGTGGTCAGTCTGCATTGTAATCACATAGTCACTTTATCTTTTCAAATCCAAAGCACTGGAATAAAAAGAGACAAAACAAATAAAATGTAGTTTTCCAAATACTTTTGTACCTCACTTTACGTGTATATGTTTATATAGCAATTAATATGTAGGTCCCTAGTACTCATGCCAGAGTAAATAAAAAGAACAAAGAAGCAAAGATCCAATGGCACACACTCAGGTATCTTAGAATTTCTGCTGGTGATAAAGTTTTAATGATTAACTCCTAAAAACAACAGGAAGTAGCAACACAAGACGTGACGTAAGATTAAAATATTTTGTTGCAGGCTCTGATTGGCCTAGTTTAAACTCTTTGGCATCATATGACAAATAAATGACGATCTTCATTTGTTCAATTTATATAAAAGTTGTAATAGAAAAACAAACTCAAGTGAAACAAAATTAGCCGAAATGTATCATATTTTATCTCACAATAAAACAACATCAACACAAATGTGTCATGTTGAAATTTCTATATTAACCCTAAATATTATATTTTAACTATATTTACACACGTTGTCACTAAACTAACCTGACTTTACATCGTGTAAAAGACACTCATTTCCCTATAACACATACATGCACCCACGCACAAAGTGAGACACGATGATGGAAACGTTCTCAGGTACCACATGTCCTGGGGCAACTCATTGGAGTGTCATTATTCACAAACGTCCAATCAACCAGCCAGTTCACTCATCCAATTAAATCCATCCGTGTCACATGAAGTCGTTAAGCTCAGCATCTAGAGCAGCAGCCATCTCGTCAGCCTCGGAGCTGCTTCCTTCTTCTTCTTCGTTAGAATCCTTGGTGGAATCATCTGCCGACTCCACCCCTTCTGCCTCTGCCTCCTCCCCCTTGGCTTCAGCCAACTTGCGTTTTTGTCCCCTGGAGAGAGAGGCAGAGAAACGCTGACTAGTAAAAACATTTTGTCTGGACTAACTGTTATTATTAAATGTTACATTTCTATGATTAAAAAGGTAGTTTTCTACATGAGGTTTCATTATGTGTATACATCACTAAAGCCATGTCACGTAGCCCTTAGCAGAGCGAAATACAATGCAACTTGGAAACAATTTTCAGACACGTTACACAAAAACAAAATGTGAGCAAAACTGCATATAACTACTTGGTAACTATTGAATGAAAAATGTAATTTAAAAAGCTTCCCAACAGAACGGAGTTGTCACTTTTCCCACAATCCAACAGAAAATGACTACACCAAAAGTGAGAGAATGAATAATTTGCCGTGTTCCACATAAAACTGTGCTTGGAGGAACACCTCTGAGAACAGCAGATAGAGTAATGAAAACGTAGAAGCCATCTCCTTAGAGGGCAGCTGTACAATATACTACTGAGGCTGCTGCTATTCTCCAGAGAAGACAAATGATGTTCTCACCAAGGAACTGAAAACCAGCATTTTCTTCAGACAGCTTGTACAGTGAAATTCTGTGGTCTGATGGTGTATGAATTGCATATTCTTCTAATTAATAATATTCAGCATATCTTCTGACTAAATAACTAACTAAACTCTTCCTTGTCTGTAACCACAGAAAACAAATTAGGTGGCAAAAGTAGCATGATTTTGTGACTAAGCAGATTTGAATAATATCAATAATGTAATTTTACCTTTACTTAACCAGGCAAGTTGATTAAGAACAAAGTCATATTTGCAGCAACAACCTGACAGTTAATGATAACAATAATTATCATTATATTCTTACTAGGGCTAAAAAATAAAAATGTTGCATGATTACTTGCAAAGTCATGTAGCTAATTTTGATTCATTACTAACGGCTGCATATTATCGTCCACTGGAGGAATAAAATCTCAAGTTCAAAGTTCACATTCACTGAAAAAACAACAGTACGCTTTGCTATCAAGTATACCTTTTCAGCTAGACACCAGTCTGAGTATTTTACAATCGGCTCAGTCACTGGGATTTTCACGTACAACCATTTCTAGGGTTTACAAAGAATGGTGTGAAAAGGGAAAAACATCCAGTATGCGGCAGTTCTGTGGGCAAAAATGCCTTGTTGATGCTAGAGGTCAGAGGAGAATGGGCCGACTGCTTCAAGCTGATAGAAGGGCAACTTTGACTGAAAAAGCCACAACACGCACAACCTTGAGGCGGATGGGCTACAACAGCAGAAGACCCCACCGGTACCACTCATCTCCACTACAAATAGGAAAAAGAGGCTACAATTTGCAAGTGCACACCAAAACTGGACAGTTGAAGACTGTAAAAATGTTGCCTGGTCTGATGAGTCTCGATTTCTGTTGAGACATTCAGATGGTCAGAATTTGGCGTAAACAGAATGAGAACATGGATCCATCATGCCTTGTTACCACTGTGCAGGCTGGTGGTGTAATGGTTTGGGGGATGTTTTCTTGGCACACTTTAGATCTCTTAGTGCCAATTGGGCATCGATTAAATGCCACAGCCTACCTGAGCATTGTTTCTGACCATGTCCATCCCTTTATGGCCACCATGTACCCATCCTCTGACGGCTACTTCCAGCAGGATAATGCACCATGTCACAAAGCTCGAATTATTTCAAATTGGTTTCTTGAACATGACTATGAGTTCACTGTACTAAAATGGCCCCCACAGTCACCAGATCTCAACCCAATAGAGCATCTTTGGGATGTGGTGGAACGGGAGCTTCGTGCCCTGGATGTGCATCCCATAATTTCCCCATCAACTGCAAGATGCTTTCCTATAAATATGGGCCAACATTTCTAAAGAATGCTTTTAGCCCCTTGTTGAATCAATGCCATGTACAATTAAGGCAGTTCTGAAGGCGAAAGGGGGTCAAACACAGTATTAGTATGGTGTTCCTAATAATACTTTAAGTGAGTGTAGTGTATAACACGTAAACATCCACTGTCACTCATAAATCATATACTGCAAAGAAAACTTTTGGGCGACAACCCTGCTTGTCCGATAATAGGGTTCGTATATTTTGCTATGCGACTTATGAACTAGCAAAAAATAGCAATATTTCTACAAACATTTCAGACATATTATTTAGTAACAAGGTAGCTAACATTTATATGACACTAATAATCAAAAATAGAAAATTTGATGCAATGATAACACTGTAAAAATAAATGTATTTTAAAACAGCTGTTAGGAATGCCGAAAATAGGGGGTTCTATGCTAATTAGGGGTGTAATGGTACGCCTAAACCATGGTATGGTATGTATTGAAGTTTGAGTATCACTGTACGTTTTTGGTACAGTAGAGTGCCAAAAACTATTTCAAACCATTATTAAAGCTCAGTTCTTAGTTTAATTGTATTGGCGCATATCTGCAGCTATAAACACATCACACTTGTAATTTATTTTGCCTGATCAATAAGTGCTGCTTGAATACTGAGGAGGCAAATTTGTTTTTGTTTCCACAACTGAACCTCCAACCAATCAACTAAATGGACAAAACGCAACTGAACCTAAAATGTTACTCTTGTTTTAACAGAGTTTGCACATGCACTGCCCTATAGCTATGTGTTTTCCATACATGCAAAACAATTGTTTCTTGACATAGAAGACGAAAGATTGTTTCACGAAATGTACTTGTGTCATTTTATCTTAAATCACTTTCTATACATGTCTGAGATAAATAATAACAGACAAGACTGATGTTTAGCAATATTAGGGTCTAGTTTTGTCTGCAGATGAAGTGGAGGATTTTTCCATGTTGATTCATCACCACCACTCTTAATCGTAGGTCTAGCTCTCCTTCTCGAGTTACTCTCCCGAAGTTGGAAATGCCAACAAAGATTACAATATTGATTACAATCTGCGTAACCTCAGAATAAAAAATATATAAGCAGACATTTTGAAAAAGCATTAAAAATACAGTAGCTATGGCTTTCCCCAGACCTCCAGCACGAGGCAGCGCAAATTGGCACAGCGGTGCCCGGAATTTGGGATAGATAAGCCAAATCAACTACCTTGCCACGTTGCTCTCCAGCAACTCATGGCGTGCAGATTGGGTGCCTGTAAGTTCAATCACGGAAACATAATTGGTGAACGTAATCATCCCACACATGATCTGACTAAGGGCCTCCGTGTTGAAAGAACAATGCAAAAGAATTGACCGGCTCGGCGACATGTGGTTGGATGAACAATGTGCGCCCCAATCCCGCATCCATCCAAGCTGCCAAAGGGCAGGGTTTAGAGGGAGTTAGGTGGAAAAAAAACGAATAAAACAGTGCCTAGCCATTCATTTATAATTTAACGTTATGGATTCGTGTTTACCATATGTGTACCATTGCAGTCCTAACACTAATTGTTTTCTCAAATTTTCAAAAACTCAGAAGCCCACCATGTTTCAATTAAAAAACCAACTTCATGGATACAGACAGCTTTCAAAACCTGTTTAACAAAGATCTAAAAACACAACAGGCAATTACCTTTAATGCTGGGATAATGTAACACCCAGTGTCGACACACTCCTTGCCAAAATCTTTTCTCTTTAACACCTCTCTCACATTATCTCTCTCGCACACTCACTTCACTCTAGCACATTTCCAACCTTTTGAACCACATCACTCAAAGTAGCACAGCCTAGCGTTTTTAGTTCTTCCCCTGCCATCCAAATGTATGCAAAGCTTAGGTCCAGTTATCCAGCTGTAACATAGCTTGATATGGAACTTGACTAAAATTGCGTCAGAAGTTTAAAGCTTTTTAAAATGCTCACAAATTGCCACAAAATTGCTCTGGTAATTATGTACCACACTTAAGAAAGATTTGGACTAGAGGCAAAAGGTTTTCAGCAAAAAGCATGATAAACGGTTGCTGCGTTGCCCTTACAGGTCTTCGAGCGGAATCACATCCGAATAAAAACGGTTCAATGCAAGAAATAAATGTTGAAGCAATTATTCTTTACTGCTGCTTCCTCCGCATCATTTCAACTTAATTTGAACACCAGCCACTGACAATACATAGCTGCTTTAACTGCTAGCTGCTGAGTCAGAACAGATTTACACATCATGGGAATGGCTTTTGAAAGGTGAAGTTGTATTGCTTCCAGGCATTCAAACGTAACTTTTGTGATACGTGTTTGATTGAATGCTGCAGCTGTCATTAAGAGATCAATGTGATAGCATTCTGCACTTTAAAGAAATTAACTTCCTCTTGTTGATTAGACAAAACAGCTGTTGTCCCTTCTGTGTGTATCCTTTCCTCAATGTGTTCTCATTCTGTTCCCCAACTATCACCCTCATCTGTCATTATCATTATCTCACCTTAGCGTGGGCTACTGTACTCCATCATTAGCCCTGAGGGCCACTGTGGTATTCAGCTTTAACAGCCTGATAAGTGCTGAAAAATGGAAGGGTCTATGGTTAAATATACAGTAATCTGTTCATCTGAAGGTCCCGAAGGAGAGGTGAAGAGGTAAATAGTGTTTCCTGTGAGGACAACAGTAGATCCAGGGAAGGACATCACTGGTACACTCAGTTGAACACAGTAACACTAACAGCAGTTCTAAACCAGTAATCAACATCTGAAGTGCTCACTAACGGCTTTAGAGCATTGGAAATTTAAGATCTAAAATGTTAAAATATAAATTGTACTGGTTTCTTGATGGACAATTTAGATGATAATTGAAGATGTAAATGACTGAGGTAATGTACCGGTATAGGCTGGTGATCTTTCAACAGAAAACAATGACGTGCTACTTATTGATGGGACAGAAAAAGTGAAGAGAAAGCAGAAGTTGTTTGTCAAAGAAATGATGCCTGCAGGAAATCTGTCAGGTGCTCAATCAATCAATCAATCAATCAATCAATCAATCAATCAAATTACATTGCCCTATACGGTAGAAACAGTCTGTACAATCAACACATACAAATTGCTAATCTATTTTGGAACCAAACTATTAACTTTATGTAACAATTAACTCAAGTTTTACACCTTGTAAACCCTGATTACCTGAAGCAATTATTTTTTGACAGCATTTTAATCAGAAGGAAGCATGTTTTAACAAGCCGGAAAAAACTGTTATGAAGTTCAGGAAATCGCCTGGGAATATTTCTAGATGCTTTCCTAAGTAGAAAATAATGATCATGGATGCTGTTCTCCCTCTCCAGTCTCATTGGGTGCCTGGTCATGTCCAGTCTGTTCTAACAAGTCTAAAATAGCCCAGCATTGTAGAGGTAAACAGAAGACCAATACCTCCTTATCTTGAGGGAATGCGGTAATAATATTTCATCCTACCACACATACATTATTTAACGCTTATACACAAAACCAAAATGTATCGGTAAGATGTGTCGGAAAGTTTAGATTTTAGTCATTTAGCGGACGCTCTGTGACTTACAATGAATACAAGGACATCCTCCTGGAGCAACGTGGGGTAAAGTGCCTTGCTCAAGCAACCTCCCGAGTAGTCTGACTCCGCAACCACTTGACAATTCTTTAACAACCACATTTAGGGGCTTTCTATGGTTGCTGAAATAACCCAGGTTGTATTAACGATGCTCATTATTACCTTTTATAAAATGGGTTCAAGGATATCTGCAATACGATTGGCTAAAATTCAAGCCTATTACAATTCCCTGATATCTGCATGTAGAACGTTCCCTAATCACTGAAGTGCTGTGGTACGTAATCAAAAAGTATCACTACGCCAACCTGAGGAGCTGAACAAAATAAAAAACATGGTGGACAATTCCTCTTGCTTCAAATCTCAACACCAACCTCCTTAAAATTCACTTACCACAAAAAGATTGTCGCTGATGAATATATGCTAACCAGCCTCAGGTTTTAAGTAATAAAGTGTTTTTTTCGCGACAAAGTGATAGCTAGCTTGTGTCCTATGCCTATACACTAGTGATGGCTGGCTCATTAACCTAATACTTGCCTACCACTCACATTACACACCATGGGTTTTCCAGAGCCCTCTAGCTCCACCCCTTGGACAGAGTGAAGAACTGACTCCCTAACACTAGTAGTAGACATTACATCCGATTCGAATTTGTGGGACAGTTGGATTTCCTCGACTAGTTATGGGGCTTATGTAGCCTAATTCAGGGACTGGAACCAGGCAAGGGCTTATCCATGAAAGTGCTGTGTATTGCCATACCACAAATAGAGGTGTTGGTTGTTTACCCATCTATTCCTACAACCCATTTTTTCATATAAAAATATCAAGAAATAGCCTACAGTTTTGACATCTTTATTATAGGCGGGTTTCTGAAACCAGTGAAATTATGATTAAATACATTCTCTATGCAAACAGTTGTTTGAATCAAACTTACAAGTTCCCTGCTATTATTTTTCTTCCTATCGTTTTATTTATATTTTCTGTAAATTGTTGCATATAGCCTACAATTGTTTTCCTACACGTTAGGTTGAATTCTCTCTTCTGCTATCATTGAAATTTTCACTAATTATCCTCTGATCGGTTGTGGAAACATATTAATGGGAGCACCTGCATACATGGAAGTCTGCCCGTATTCACAATGTTTCCTTCCCAGACAACATTGCTGCTTTTGATCAATGTATATACATTTCTCCAGAAAAAACATTTAAAGAAACACACTTGCAATGCAAAACTGCTTATTTTATGTGGCGTACTAACATCGCAACAGTAAGAGCAGTGGTGGGGGATATGTTAATGTTAGACGATAACCGCATGCTTCGCGACCATTTTCTTTAGCTAAAAATTCTAAATAAAACATTAATTTTCACAAATAATCTGGTGGCAACCAATTTGTAAGCGCATTAACATGCTCCAGACTGTGCGTTGCCAGGGAATAACCACACACCTCCGCAGAGAAATCCATGAGGCCGAACACTGCTGAGGTGTGTGGTTATTCCATGGCAACGCACAGTCTGTCGTGTTTTAATGCTTACTTAATAAATAACCCAGGTTATATTAATGATGCTCATTAACGTATTAAATAACCCAGGTTGTATTAACGATGATCATTATTAACATAGTAAATTACCCAGGTTGTATTAACAATGCCCAATATTAACGTATTAAATAACCCAGGTTGTATTAACAATGCTTATTATTAACGTATTAAATAACCCAGGTTGTATTAACAATGCTTATTATTTACATATTAAATAACCCAGGTTATATTAACAATGCTTATTATTAACGTATTAAATAACCCAGATTGTATTAATGATGCTCATTATTAATGTATTACATAACCCATGTTGTATTAACAATGCTCATTATTAATTTATTAAATAACCCAGGTTCTATTAATGATGCTCATTATTAACTTATTCTGTGTGCATTTGATGACGTTCAGGCTTCCCAGATGCATATCAGGCCATTCCAGCTTCATAACACATTGGTCTGATGGTAACTGACATCTACAATACAAAAAGAGAAAACAGGGTTGGGAGGATAACAATGACCTAAAGTGATCTGTTCAGTTTTACATCTGTGTAGTTTAGTCATAGAAACAGTCCAGACAACCCTAAAACAAGCTACACTGTATTGTAGAAGCTTCTCTGTTCAGGCAGCTGTACACAACCAAATAGGTGGGAGTTTATTTTCCCACAGTTAATATAGCACTTTTAAATCCGGATATAAGTAGAAAACACAGTGATAACTAATAATGTGTGTAACAGTTTTATATCATTAGTAAAAGTAGTCTTTATCGAATGGCAATCTGATAAATGTTAGTTCTTAGCATATACCGTATTTTAGCCTTTTTATAAACGTCGACCCCCCCCCGCGCACTATAACCGGTGGCGCGCTATATGGCATGTTTTTTACACAAGATAACTACAGTCATCATTTTCGTCATAGTTTTTGTGTAGTGTTGTTACAGACCAGGTATTCCCAACATGTATTTCAATATTCAAACATGCCTATATATTATTAAAGTGATGTTTTCATGTCTGAATAACCCAGTCTCACTGGCGAAAATTAATTAACCAACTAGTGTCCGGATAAATAACAACATAATGTCAAATATCAAATAATTGGCATCCAACCAGAAAAAATATAATTGTTTGTTTTTATTGAGTACATGAAAAAAGACAGCCAGTAGGCAAATCAAACTATACAAACTGGACCTTCAATTGTACTCTAAAGTACAATTAAGTAAAAAAGGAAGAAAAACAATATACTGTCTAGTCAGGTTGAAACCACTGACTATGCAGCGACTTAGCCCACTACGCCATGCAGACCACCCATATTTTTTACTTCTCTCTTCGTGTAATTCAGCTTAGACAAGACAGAGACAGAAAATGTTGACAAGAATATGAGAGAATGATGTAGAGAGACACGAAGGGCAAGGAAGGACAATATAGGTTAAATATACAGTAAAGTGAACATATAGGTACAGTGTATTTTATATTAGAGAGAGAAGGGAACATAGTGCTTGAAGAAAAATCTAAACTTCAAATATGATGTAATGCCAGAACTAAATGAGAAGGCAGCACGTGATGCACACTAACACTTGATGAAAACTATTATACCATGCAAAAATCAATTTCTATTAACATTAGGTCCAAAATGGAATCAGATTCCCTTAATCGTGAACATGATTTTGCACAGAAAGAGCAAATTCTGGCCAAAATAAAAACTAAACAGTAAAAAAGGACAGCAGAGCAGAGTTGATTTGTATAACCTCATTAAGGAGACACACAGAGGTGATGAAACACCCTCATTTGCTGAGGAGAAGGCCTGTTGTGAGGGATGTCAGGGAGCTTTGCTTAGCCATGCTGAAGAAACAATCACACAGGCTCTGGGAGAGTGGAAAAACACAAATGGAAAGCTGCACGACATGCCTGAACATAATAATAATAATAATAGCAAAACCATCCTTCATGCCACAAATTTGTTTGACCCAACTGCTTTCGCTATCTAAAACTAACACAGAAACAACTGGGTGCAAAGCCAGCCTGGTTTCACTCAACGATGACAGGTGTGTGTGTCCTCACCGCAGGATCACTGTCAGGACTCCTGTCCGTCCTCCCCCCGGGCCAGCGGCCCTCCCCCTCTGTCACAGCCAGATTACAGGCTCCAGGCTATCTATTCATACAAGGACATTTTCTCTCTGTTTCCCATAAACATGAAAAAACACCCTTGACAGGAGTACTGCAGGGGAAAGGAAGGTGGCGTCTAAAATGCAACTGGCCCAAAGTAGAGCTCTGAGGAATGCCATGCACCCAGGGAGCTAAACAAAGAGGGTTACATTTAAAAAGTCGACCGTTTAGCTGACGCTCTTAGCCGGAGCGTGTTACATACATTATTGATCGCATACATTTTCGTACCTGCATGATGTGATGCTGCTTGTTATATTATACATGTACTTGAAACTGGTCTAACACAGTTCATGACCTGCAGGGCCAAGCCAGCTTCTTCATCTTTAATGACTCACTCATTTATTGATTTCTGTGTGTTTGTGTAAATCACACCCATTGATGTTTAAGCTCAGTGGAACAATTTTGAATTATGAAGAAAGAACTGACTGCTTTGTTTATGGGCTTATCAGCCCCTCTTTAACGTGTTCTTCAGTCACTTTAGGGTTGTGTTGACAGCCCAAGGAGGTGTAAAGGTACTGGTTGTGTGCCGGACGTACCAGGAGAACATCGTATTTAACTGACAACTGAGTGAACTTATTAAAGCCAATCAAGCTATTGCTGAAGAGAGACATGACCAGTGGAACTGAAGGGGTTTTCTGAGAGTCCCTGAATAGAATATTCTCAGTCAGTTCATGGAAAACTTTCATCAGGTTAAAGAATGATAAAATATATTTTTACATGTAGCTTTAACGAAATTAAAGTAGAGCATGTTGCAGTTCTCATATTGTTTTATGGGTCAATTAATGGAAATTAATAGCAACAATCGTTGCTTCTGCAAGCTAGCTAACAAGCAGAACTTGAACGCTGATCAGGCTATTTAAACATTTGGATGGTAAAGGACAAAATGACAAAGAATAAACAACTCAAATAGAGGCTGCAACTAAAGAACAGGTGTGTGTATATCATTATTGTCAAGAAACATACCGTACATCAGTTGTGGTTGGAAAATCTAGCTACTTCTGTGCAAATAAAGTTTTTGCTGTTTTCCTAAAGAAAAGCCTGCGCATGTGTTTATGGAATCACTTTTTCTGTTTCTCTTTAAAACTGATGCTCAAAGCTGTACGCTGTTTGCTGCCGAAGACCATTGAGCTATAACTGAGACAAACACAGCAGAGCGCGTTGTTGTGCGTTGCACTTAAAAGGGTCCGCGTGGAAATGCTAACTTTGACAGCCCTATTACGGGGATGAAGTTCAAAGTAGACAGCAGGCAGTTGTGATGCTCTTGAAAAGTAGCAGACTATTAGTGGCATTTGGCAGCCGATTCACATCAACAGCTTTGAGAGAACAAGAGCCATTGGGAAACGTACTTGGATTCAATGTAGGACAGCAACATGACAGAGTTTCTTTAGACTTCACTACCCAGACTGCGACATGAATTAACTCTGTCAGGTTGTGAAATTGGCACACGAAAAAACAGAATGCATCAACAGAAAAGACACTCAGATTGCAGAGGATTCATAAGAAGTAAATAAACATGGGAATAGCATAATGACCGTAACTGGCTGGAAAGCTGTCACGTTGGCTCGTAAAGGTGATGTAGGTTACAGTCTGACGGGTTCAGAGCAGACTAGCACCACTGGGTTAATAAACAGGACAATAAGGTACACCCCCACCACCCTAACAGGTACATGGGGATATGGTGTCCTATACTACCACCCTAAAACTCTACCAGGGATATGGTGTTCAATCCTAACTCACTAACTCTACTGTACCAGGGACATGATGTCCTATCCTAACTCACTAACTCTACTGTACCAGGGACATGATGTCCTATACTAACTCACTAACTCTACTGTACAGGGGACATGATGTCCTATACTAACCCATAGGGGTGCAACGGATCAAAAAACTCACGGATCGGATCGTTTTTCGGATCAGAGTCACGGATCGGATCATTTTTCGGATCAGCAAAATAAAAAAATATAAAATAATTGGAATTTGGGTTAGTTGATTTTATTTTTATTTTATTTAACCTTTACTTAACCAGGTAAGTTGACTAAAAACAATTTCTTATTTACAGCAAC